>BSBK01008485.1:0-241265 GCA_027943335.1 Chamaecyparis obtusa | reverse complement strand
TTAGAATTAAATTAGAGGGAAATATTTGAGTTATAGTTAGGGCTGCAGTTAACTATACTTAGGTTTTGATTCTGGTAAGGGTTTGAATATGGATAAGGTATGCTTATACTTAGGGTTAGAATTAAAGTTCAATTAGAGCTAGAGTTAGGGTTATGAATTAATTTTATTAGGATTAGGGTTAGGTTGAGTGTTAGATTTCAAGGATTATTTTATTTAGATTTTATATAAGTTAGGATTTAGGTAGGTTAAAAATTAGGGTGATAGTTTAATTTATTTTTGTATAATGGTTAGGGTTAAGTTTAGGGTTTAATTTATCAAGTTACCCTATTTTTTAAATCTTAGTTCTAGGGTTAGGTTCATCTTGAATTTTAATGTGTAATATGATATAGAGTTAAGGTTGGGGTTCAATCTAGTTTTTTCAAGTTTTATTGTTTCTATTTATTCAATAGGTTTCTCTTGAACTAAGATTGCAGGTATAAAGTTTAATTTGACTTAATATTTAATTAAGATCAGGGATAGGATTGTAATTTTTTTAAGGTTAATGTTCAATTTGTTTTAGTTTTGAAGTGAAGTGTCAATTTGGTTTACGGTAATAATCTTTATGGAAACATTTATAATTTAATCATATCCATTAGATTGAATTTATCTGACCCTCTAGTGTCACAATTTTATTTTTACAATAATCACCTCATCCTAGTTTATTGATCACATTAAAATTTCCAAGCTCTCCACTAATTCAAAAATATGGCCTCTAATGACATGCAATGATTGCAATATTTGCATAAAAAGAATTTGTTGAAAATGTCATTGAAATATTTTAAACCAAATTCTTTGGCATCATTCTCCCTACTTTAGGCAGGATATTCTACACATTGCAAAATGATTGTGAAATGATAGACATGGCAGCTAAAGAGGATTTAAAAACTTTAAAGCTAATGGAAGCAAGCACAAACCCTTACTTAGCAACCTTTTTCAGCGTCCTCCTTGCATTTTCTAAATGCAAGCATGAAACCCCTTCTTCTTTTTGTGATACATAGAAATGAATTACAGATTAAATCATAAATACTCTCTGTACGAAAAATATATACGATTTTGAAACTAATTATCAAATTTAATAAATTAAATAATATGGTGGCATAGCCCTCCATATTTTTTTTTTTATCAAACATTCAAAACCAAATATAATAGTAGAAATTAAATGTTAAATATAAAAACTATATAAAATAAAGTATCAAAACTAAACCTTAAAGATTTTCCAATTTTGAATAAGGAACACGAAATATTTTTTACCATTTTAAACCATTGCAAATGAATAATCTAAATAATCTAAATCTGAAAAAATATGCTAGCATTGCCCACCATATTTAAATTTAAATCTAAATATTAAAACTAATTATCAAATGCAATAATGATCAAAATCTAAATCTAAGAGAAATATAAATCCAAATCTAACTCTAAAACTAAATCTAAATCTAAATCTAATTCTAAATCTAAATCTAAATGTAAAACTAAATCTAACTCTAAAACTAAATCTAAATCTAAATCTAATTCTAAATCTAAATCTAAATCTAAATCTTAAATCTAAATGTAAAACTAAAACTAAATCTAAATCTAATTCTAAATCTAAATCTAAAACTAAATCTAAAACTAAAAATCTTAATCTAAAACTAATTGTGGTCTCTTGTTGGACATTAATAAATTTATCTTATCTTATCTTATCTTATCTTATCTTATCTTACATTAATAAATTTATCTTATCTTATCTTATTTATCTTATCTTATCTTATCTTATCTTGAAATGGGCTTCCTACAAATGAAATGAGGAGACACCCTTTTATAATTAGAGAGTGTCTCTTCATAATCCCCAAAAGGTGCCTTTTCTAATTCTTTTGCCTCTTTAAATTCCACAAAAAAATATAAAACACTCCAAAATTTTTAAATTTTAGACTTATTCTTCATCCATGGCACTTCTATTTTTTCACATCATATTTTTTTGGACCCCATTATTTCAACCTTGCCATTTCAATCAGGTATTATTTTCTATCTTGGCATTAGAATTTATTATTTATTTAAATTTATAATTTTGTAACTTATTTATTTTATTTAATAATTTTTATTGTACAAATTAAATATTAAATATAAGGAAGAAGAAAGATTTTTCACCATTGCAAATGAATAATCTAAATAATCTAAATCTAAAGCAATATGACAACATTGCCCTCCATTTTTAAATTTAAAACTATATATTAAATAAAATATTGATCAAAATCTAAATGTAAGAGAAATATAAATATAAATCTAACTCTTAAACTAAACTAAATCTATATCTTAAAGTATTAAAATTAAATCATAAAGATTTTCCAATTTTAATTAAGGAATAAGAAATATTTTTTTATCATTTTAAACCATTCTAAATGAATAATTTAAATAATCTAAATCTAAACCAATATGACGATATTCCATATTTAAATTTAAATCTAAATATTAAATGAAATAATGATCAAAATCTAAATCTAAGAGAAATCTAAATCTAAATCTAACTCAAACTCAAACTAAATATAAATGTAAAACTAAAATTAAAACTAAATCTAAATTTTAAACTAAAATTAAAATTATATAAAAAAATAAATTATTAAATTATACAAAATAAAAATATCACCTTGATATTTGGTTGGTTGCTTTCTCTTGAAATGAGCTTCCTACAAATGAAATGAGGAGACACTCTTTTATAATATGAGAGTGTCTCTTCATATTCTCCAAAGGGTGCTTTTTTTAATTCTTTTGCCTCTCCAAATTTAAAAACAAAAACACTCCAAATTTTTTAATTTTTTTTAACTTATTCTTCATCCATGTGGCACCCTTATTTTTTAAATTTTTAAATTTTTAATTTTTTTTTTAATTAAATCTTAAAGATTATCCAATTTTAAATAAGGAAGAAGAAATATTTTTCACCATTTTAAACCATTGCAAATGAACAATCTAAATAATCTAAATCTAACGCATTATGACAACATTCCCAACATATTTAAATTTAAATTTAAATCTAAATATTAAATAAAATAATGATCAAAAACTAAATCTAACCTAAATATAAATCCAAATCTAAATCTAAAAATAAAACTAAATCTAAATCTTAAATATTTTCTAGTTTTAAATAATGATCAAAATCTAAATTAATTCTAACTAAAACTAAATCTAATTTGTTCTTGAAATTGACTTCCTAAAAATGAAATGAGGAGACACTATTTTATAATCTAAAAGCATCTGTTCATATTCTCTAAAAGGTGCCTTTTCTAATTCCTTCACCTCTCGATATTCCATAAAAAAATATAAAAAAATCCAATTTTTATTTTTAAAATTTGACTTATTCTTCATCCATGTGGAACCTTTATTTTTGTAGTCACCTATGATTTCGGCAGAGCTATTAATAATTTTGTAACTTATCTAATCTAATAAATTTTATTAACAATGAATATTTTTGCATATTCCCATGTTGATATTCCCATTTGTATTTACACATATTTACAAATATTTATACCTATTTTTATATTATTGTATGCATTTACCTAATTATAAATATCTACAAATTTATACATATTTACACACACTTATACATATTTATACACATTTATACACATTTATACATATCTATAAATATTTATAAAAATCTATACATATTGATACATATACATATTTATACATTTTATACACATTTATAAATATTCATACACATTTAGACATATCTATAAATATTTATAAATATTTATAAATATTTATGCATATTTATACACATATTTATACACATTTATGTTTATACATATTTATATATATTTATATACATTTATACACATTTATAAATATTTATACATATCTATACACATTTATACATATTTATAAACATTTATACACATTTATACACATTTATATATATTAATACATATTTATGAATATTTATAAATATGCATACACATTTATACATATTTATAAATATTTATACATATTTCTACACATTTATAGATATTTACACATATTTAGACACATTTATAAATATTTATATAAATTTATAAATATTAATACATTTTCATAAACTATGTTTATTCATATTTATAAATATTTATACACATTTATAGATATTTATAAGTATTTATACACACTTATGCACATTTAAAAAGACTTATAAATATTTATACATATTTATAAATATTTATACACATTTATATATATTTATAAACATTTGCAAAATATTAATATACATTTATACATATTTATACATGTCTATACATATTTATTTATGCACATTTATAAACACTCACACATTTAGGCATTTATATATAGTTATATACATTTAAAAATATTTATACATATTTGTATCCATTTACACATAGAATCTTAAATTTTTTTAAAAGCAAAAATGTATGCACATGAGAACACATAATAATTGAAATGAAAAATTTTATTTGAACACATAATATGAATAATAAATTTCAAAAATAAAAAGTATGCCCATTAACACATGTACTCATTGAACATAAAAAACGCACACTCCACATAAATTTAAATACCCATACTATAAATTGAAATTAAAAATGTTTGAACTCAAAATCTGAAGAGTAAATTCGTTTCAAAGTTGCAACATATTTCACAGAAAAATATGAACTCATGCCATAGATTAACCACATATGAAATAAATATGCAAATTTATTCAAACATACACAGAGTGTATCCAAACATATCAAATATAAACACGTTTCACAAAAACTAGTTATAACACACACCTGTATAAATTCTAAGTTCAATAATGTCAAACTACAAATACACATAAAGTGAATCCCAAAGTTCAAACACACTTCACACTATAATTGAAACTTACATCATAAGTTATTGTCAAAGTTACTATACTCTTCACACACAGTGAAAGTGAAAGTTCAAATATACGCACATGTCAAAGTACAAATGCACTGAAAAATGAAAGCCTACTTAATTTGAAAAGTAAAATACTTAAAACATGTCAGTATATTAAAAAATGTGAATGCCAAAATTCAAACATACAAGATAGATGAATTTTAAAATGAATACATTCTTAATATAAAGGGAAAATTTAAATTTATACACGCATTTCCCATAGGATTTATAAAAGAAAATAAAATGATTATCAAAGTTAAAACACATCTCACATATGGTTTACAAAAGAAAATAAAGTGATTATCAAAGTTAAAACACATTTCACATATAGTTAGTATGTTTCACATTTAAACAAAACATTTCACATATAGTTAGTATGTTTCACATTTAATTTGTTTAAATGTACTTTTTAAACATATACAAAATAAATGTTAAAATTTAAATATTAATATAAGTGAATGTAAAAATTCAAAGACATTTCACACAAATTAAATTGATTCCAAAATTATTCATAAATATACTAATAGAAAATGCCAATGGCATCAAATAAATTGACAGAATTATTCAAAATTTATTGAAAATTTAAAGTTTATTCAAAATTTATTCATGAAATGCGATTACTTTTCTCCTGGGTTCCCCTCATTACAGAGCAAAGCAGCCAAAGTTTTTTGTGTTTTCCGCTCTTTCTAGTTAAATTAAAATAAGAGAAAAAAGTGATCAAAATCCCACAGTCAAATAACCAGGCTCAATGAAACTGGAATCTAAACCGGGTTCAAAATGGTCTTATAAGTAGAGAAAGTTTGAATTATGTTAAATTGATAGCCAAATTTGACTTTTATGCTCGTTAAATGCATTAATTGTTTTGGTACAAATATGAGTTTTTTTTCTTTTCTGAGTGTCTGCCAGATTTTACACCAACTTCTGAATTTGAGTTAAAATTTTGGGCTACCGAATTGATTGAGCACCGTTCAAATATATTTATGTTTATTTTGTTGTGGTTTCTCCATCTGATTTCAACAATCACTTCTGTCTTTACAAAGCATAAAATAATTCTATAAAATCAAAAAATGTGCAGTTGTATGCTGCTTGAAAAAAACCTGCCCGTTGTAAAACATAATGTGTAGTTTCAACCAGCACAAAATTAAATTTATGATTCATCACTTATGATTAGAACATGACTTGTGTTTATGATTCTATAAGCGCGTCTTATTTTTCTTAAAGTCAATGATCTCTCATATTTGTTATCTCATCACAATCACACGTGAAATACCCCTCCATCATCTTTAAAACTTCTTCATATGAAGAGGAGATCAATATATGATTGAGTGAACAATACATTTAGGGAAATATTTTCTCTGAAAGAGAAGAAATTTGAGCTGAACTGTGTGGAATTGGAATCATGGTGTTTGCTACAAGTTTCTCTGCTCTGGTTATTCCCAGATATGTCGTTGCCTTAGTACTTACGTTGGCTTATATAAGAAATTTAATGCAATGGCTTTTCTCTTGCCTTCGGTGTGCTCAGCAAAATTATCCAGAAATAGCCTCTGCCATTTCCATTTCTTCTGTTTCTGCTGGTATTGGAATCATGGTGTTTGCTACAAGTTTCTCTGCTCTGGTTATTCCCAGAGCTGAACGTTGGCTTATATAAGAAATTTAATGCAATGGCTTTTCTCTTGCCTTCGGTTTGCTCAGCAAAATTATCCAGAAATAGCCTCTGCCATTTCCATTTCTGCTGGCAAGATAGTTTGCCTCAGTGCAAATTGGCGTCTTTTTCAGATGGGTTTTTTGAGGGTGTTATGTGTGCCATTTGCGAAAAGAAAAAAATTACTGTCTAGTGAAAGAATGGTGATTCCGCAGTGCAGAAATTGGAATTGAACTGTTTGACAAAATGCCTCAACGAAATGATCAGGTCTCATAGAAATCCATAACTACGTGCTATGTACAAAATGCATTTATTAAAATGCTTTTAAAACTTACAAACTAAAGAAATCGGTAATGCCATGTTTGATACGTTTGCAAATGTGGAACTGTTTGATAGAATGCCTGACAATAGATTTGTAGAGAAGGCTTTAGAAATCTCCAAACAAGTGCATCTGCGCCACTTTGGAGCGGTTCTCTCTTGGAACCATTAGGCATTGAGGGTTCGATGAATGACAGCGATAAGGAAGAGCCAATGGTCAAGAAATGGAGTTAATTCTTCATGGGACTGCATAATTATGAGATATGTAGAGCTATGTAGAGCTATGAGACTATGGGCGGCCAATGATTTGTTAATTTGTGTTTGCAAATATAATGAATATATAATTTGGTTTCTTTGTTGCAATCTAAGTTGTTTTTTGAATGCAGAGAGTCTCTGAGTTTTGTGTTTGCATCATACACAGAGATGATTGCAATTTTAGATGGAGTGAAGTGAGTCCATCCTTAACTAAAATGCATCAGTAGAAATCTCATCCATGTGAAATTCTTAAGCATTAACCCTGTGTGTGTTCAACTGTTTTTCTCGTATAAATATGTAACATCCTTGTTTATTTCATCATGGAACTGACCACCATCCATGAAAGAATCCAGGAAGTAAGAAAATATATCTGAATTGTAGTCCTTCATCTTGAGTGGTAAGATAACATTGTTGCATCTTAGATTGCTCAAAATTCACAGGAATTTTGATTGAGTACAGTACCAGATAAGCAAGGAATGCTTGGCAGGATTGAATCTATCATAGCTATTTGTGGACTCCCTTCTCAAATATTGGGAAGCATCACTATCATGTACGCCTATTTCCAGAATAGTATTAGAACAATGAACCGATATTGGATTCATGTGAACAGCATTGATAGAGTATTGAGTATCATGAAAGAAAGGTGTGGGTATATGGTTTGAAGTGTCAGTACAAGTATCATTGAAAGCATAATATAAATGAAACTTGGTTTTGGGAAAGTTGAAAGGCAGCTTCAATTTTTTCAGCTAAGAGAGAAGCTGCTGAGTTTAGTTTGTTTTTGGAATCTACATTATTAGCCGATTGGCATATTTGTCTCACACTCGTAAACATCTCCTTACAGGGTGCCCTTACACTTAGATGCCATCAGCAGAGAGAATTTGTTTTTGCATTTAGCCATGACTGATCCGTAATTAATTAGGAAACTTCACTACATAATTGGTCAACACAAAGCTAATTCATATAAAGTATGATTTCATTGAAATAATTTTTGTTCCTAATAAAAATGAGATTAAACAGTTCCTATGTCTACAAAATTATATTTTCAGGTACACTTTGACACAATGGAAGAAATACCACTCGGATGAAAGTAAGAGAACACAAAAAAATAAAGTACAAACATAGCTTCGATCCAGAGAAACCTATATAGGGAGAAAATTTGTAATGTCCCCTTTCTTTTGATCTGCGACTCTGCAGCACTAAATGACTGTTCTATTAGCGACAAGTGATTGAATGCAGAGAGAAGACCGCTGGCATTGAAAACTCAGAGGACTGTGGTAGTGATCTACTTGGGCTAATGATGACTCCCAACAAGAAACAGGAAGGAGGAAATGAATTGACCATGAATATAGATGCAATAATTTCAGAATGGAATTTGAAGTCATCATTGTGTTGGATAATGGAAATGGAGAAATTGATATTGGTGGTGAAACAACTGCTAGTGGTGGAACAGGGATTAAAGTGAGACACCAAGTGTTACCATTTGGGATCCTTGTAATATCCATTACAAATTACCCAATAGTATCCTTTTATATATATGGTATTCATAAATATATTAAGGGAACATTCCATATTCCACTGGGGATTGGCTTTATTGATAAAATGAATTACTAAATTATCAAAGCCTTTGATTCGCTTTATTAGTTATTACACCTCAAGATCTATTGAATGAATTTAATAGTTCCATTTTACCATTGGTTTCTGTAGCTCTGGTAAATTTTTAGCTCTCTGTATTCTTTTCTCTTAATGTTGTTTCCTTTGCTTACTCTTAGACACAGAGATTGAGACTTGCATTTGTCGCTCTCAGAAATGCTGGAAAGGTGAAAATGAGCAGAGTTGGAATGGTATAAAATGCTTTGTAAGAATAAAAACATCGTCTATTATGATGCTTTCAAACAGAAGATGACAAGCAAGGCATTCATGTAGATATGGACATTGTTGGCAAGGAAGAGAATCACGAATTGCCTAGTGACTTCCAAACCAGAAATAAATGTTGGCACTGCATATAGAAGAGTTGTAGAGCCCTTGGACACATAAGGGAAACAAAAGCTATCTTTCAGTTATGAGGCTTTATTGACAAAATGAATTACTAAATGGTTATGCACGGACTAGAAAAATAAAATGAAAGTCGTGAACTAGCTACAGTGCGATCATGCTCTATGGTGGAAGGGTTTACAATATGTTTGAATAATGATCTACTTACATGTCCTATCAAGAAGCTTAATGGAAATTCTACAGACAAACAGGGTATCGTAGTGAAACTTTTTTATAAATCCATCTTCCTAATCGAATAAATATTGGATTTAACAGTGGATGCATAAGTATTTGATAAATACCTGCCAATATGATTGAAGCTCCCAGCCCTTGTCTATTTTGCATTTCTCCCATTGATCCCCTGAAATACTCATCCAATCTCCCTACAATATCAATCCATTCTTCCTTTTCCATAGTCCAGCTAGGCATCAATTGGGCCCTCTGGAACTAACATACAACTGAAGCACGAGCATTAAAAAAACAATTGAAGCCCATTCACCATGAAACAGAGCACTTCTTCAGGGCTTCCCCATAATTCGACCAAGAACACTCACAACAATTCTACCATCGCACATTGAAATGACACCCACTCAACATGCATTTCCAATTAACCAGACTGTTAAAACTTTCAGCAAACGCAATCCAAATGGATACAAAATGCCTCACCTCTTGATCCACCATTAAATTTTCATTTTTGAAGCTCAATTAATGCAACGGTCAACCACACTAAAATGCCACCACTACCCATGGCCAACAACTCCTCCAAGAATTAACCAAAACACCCAACCACACTAAAACAGAGCAATGCCACCACCACCCGTGACCAGCAACTCCTCCAAGAATTAACAAAAACACTCAATATGCAATTCCAATCAACCAAAACATTAAAACTTTCATCAAATCCAATCCAAATGGATACTGGATCCACCGTTAAATCTCATTTGAATCTCAAATAATGCATCCTGGCAGACATTTGAGTGTAATGATGATCCAAAAGATTAAACCTCATTTGAAGTTCAAATAATGCACCCCGGCAGACATTTGAAATTCAAATCCATTGCAGATGCTCACTGATAGATTTTCTTGTAGACAGCTGATACTATTTCAGTCAGCTGATCAATCACCTATTACAGTTAACGTTCTTGAAGAATCAATGCAGCCATGAGATTTCCAGTGTCCAATCTCAAATTAAACATCCTTTTCCCCTTCCTCCATTTCAATCTCACAATTAACATTGAAATTCTGCACAAACCACAAATTTAACAGTCCACCCTCGCCATTGACAGTTAACAATTAAAACAGTTTGCCATCAACGCCAATTTTTTTTGAAAAACGGAGCATCTCAAACGGTAACATGATTTTTAAATTCAACGGTACAATATTTGTTTTCTTTGATTGCTAACATGATCTTTTTTAAAATTCGGAATGCTTTTTTTTTCTCAAAACTAATATGGAATGCTTTTTCGAACACTAAATATAAATCAACAAACTCTAAAATTTTATTTTTAAGTTATTCATTTAGTTGAAAGTAAATTGGAAAATAGACTAAAATCAATTAAATTAATTAATTACAAAATGATATAGAAATAAAAGTTAATTTTAAAAGAAAATTAATTGAGAAAGAAAGGTTGTGAGGCTTAAAGGTTCAATAAAAATTTTATTGGTTGTGAATTATTGAACCTAAATTATTCACAAATTTTAAATTTAGGTGAAGCATTCAATCTAAATTTCAATAAAATTATAATTGAGTTGACAAAATAAAATCAAATAATATAAACAAAAATATTTTAAATTTATTTCAATTTGTATGTTAAACAGTTGATTATTAAAACTAAAAATATTTGTGCATGTCTTACATAGCATACATATAAAACTTCCTATAAAAGATAGTATTCCACATCACTTAGGATTTGATTTAATTTAGAAGCAATTTGATCAAAAACATAGGTTTATTCATCAATACTATTTTTTTAGTTGTAGAAGGTCTCCATCATCATTAATTTTTTAATTTAATTCAACACATCAAATTTATATCATCAGGGGTATTTAAGATATGCACAAATATCATATTTGACATCTGCTATTTGATTATCGTTTGTTAAACTAAATAAAAATCTAGTCAAGATGATGGAGGTCATCCTTTCACTTGAAGTATCACATGAATATCATTTAGCATAGTCTTAAGAAATAATATGATATGTATGCACAATGAGGAAACAAAAAGGGAAAGTAGATAAGGTGATAGCAAAAATTGTAGATGCGACTATGATTTTACCCTACTACTTGCCCTACAAGTACAACTAACACATCTAAGACAATAGGGTCAAATTTAGTCGTGGAAGAAGATTGTGAGGCTGAAGAAGATGAAGATGCAAGAGTTATGGTAAACGAAGAGGGAGATGGGATGCTCAATACCCTTGTTTTGGCACTTTTTGCTGGTCCTATATGGTTACTACAGAGGTTAATGAATCCCTTATTGATGTCGATTCTTACTATTGGTTGGAAATGGAAGGAGATTTGTCTCTATCTATTAGAATTTTCTCTCCTTTCAATAAAAATTGATTTGTGGATGCAGTGGATTATCTATATGATGATGATGATGAAATCCTCCTCAATATCTTTTTTGAAGTGGTTCAAAGTAGGAAATGTTTGTTGCAGACATTGAGGGGAAAAACACTTGATAGGGGATGTATCGTCATAAAATAGAAGCACTTCCATGATAAGAGTGTTTAGCCCTCCGAGTGAGTGGTCTGGGTCATGTCAAGTGCCTCGAATCAGCCCTATTCTTGGATCTGACATGTTTTCCTCATTTTCCTTCTATCTATCCCTGATTTCAGTATATATCTACATTTCCTGGCATTCTAGACTGGGGTCTTGAGGTTTTTGACCTTGAGGGTCAAAGTCGACCTTGACCCTGACCTAGGTCAGGGTCAACCTCGACCTTGACCTAGGGCAGAGTCAACCTCGTCCCTGACCCCCAGTCTAGATTTCAAATTCCCATGATTTTCGGGTGTCGGGTTTCAGAGATATTTGTTTTCCCACCTCTAGGTCGGCCATTTTGGGTTTCAGAATGGTAAATCCTCAAATTGCATTTAATGTGGGAACATTTCTAGGGATTAAGGTTAATTGGGATTTAATTCTCCAATGTCGGCCTTCTCTAGAGGTTTGTGCCCTAGTTCACTATAAAAGGAGGCCTTCCTCTCTCATTTTATCCATCAAGTTTTGCATCTCATTCATTCATGCATCAAGCACTCTCAAGGAGACATTGGTGATCAAGTTTTGGCAATCAAGCTCTCTTTCAAGCAAGATCAAGCATTCCATTCAAGTCTTCTTCTCCATCCAAATTCTCCATTGAAGATCAAGGATTCAAGCATTTAAGCCATTGAAGGGATTTGGTTCAAGCATTCAAGATTCATCATTCAAACCCTAGATCTAGCCATCATGGTGGTGTGATCTTCCTTCAAGATCCTTTGTTCATCTTCTAGATCCATTCATTCTTCTATCAAGGTGGATTCCAAGCATACAAGCATGGAGGTTTTGTGCTTACTTTCATGGTTTTGATTTACATTTGCCATTGTTGTGTTCAAGCTTTCATATCAATATACTTGTTTACATTCAAAATACAATTGCATATCTATCGAATTGTATAGCTTCATTGTTAGATCTATTTCTACTATTTGCTAGCATTCTCATTTCAATTTCAATATTAAGGTTGATTCCAAACCGGGGTTTGACCAAGGCAAACCCCTCAAACAAATAAAAAAAAACCATCTTTTTCTTACAGGTACAAGTGTGGAATTTCAGATCTGAGAGTATATTTGGATACCATTTTTGGAGAACTTTTGGGATCTGCGAACAAAGTTAGAATCGACCTTCAAATAAAGAATGTAGCCTTTCACCTTTTATGAGGGTCAAAGACTACCTGCTGTCGAAATGATAAAAGATTTCTGGGTTTTCTTCGTCTTGGTATTTCCAATCCGAAATAGGTTACAGAATTGCCTGAAAGTACACACAAACATCAAAAATTGACATTTTCCATATTTTCCCTATTTTGAGGTTAGTACTTGTATTTCAATTATTTCAGATTTCAAGCACAATTATCCATAGGGAAATATAGGGTTTTTCTCTCTCTTTCATATTCTCCATATATTGATTCGATTGTGCATTAACCTTTTGGTTGATCAAATTGGATCTCTCCTTTGAGAATTTAGATTTAGGAGTGGATCTCATAATTTCCCCACACATTACATTGAATAGGTGTGATTCCATTTTAACACTATTCATTTTGGTGAACCTGTCATACTTAATCTCCTTTATTTTGTGGACTTAGATTCCCTATTGTGTTGGATTTTAGATCCTTTCTTGCATTTAGAATAGATCTAGTTTATGCTCTTGCATTTTAAATTCAAAAATACAAAAAAATAAAATCTATATAGTCAATAAAATCCAAAAACATTTCTTGCATTACATTTTAGTATGGAGATTGTTAAGATGCTTTGGTGTGTGGTCATGTTCTTTATTAGCCTTCTTTTAGCATCTCTTTATAATACCTATGATGTTTATGAGAGCATCATTCACTTCATTATGTTGATGACCCTTCACTTTTCTCTTGTCTATGCTTTTGTGAAGTTGACCGACACTAGTCTGCCTACATTCAAAACTTTTATTAAAGATTTATGTGGTAGTCTTATTAATCTTTTGGATTATGTGAAAATTTGGTAGATGATACACCATCTCTTAATCTTCCTAATCCTAATCCTATCAATCCTAATCTTCCTAATCCTAATCCGATACCTAATTCTCCATCTGTTCATCCTCTCTCTTCTCGTACTTATGATGGGATTCAAGCTATAGTTCAGGATGCGGATGTGAAAGATTTCTTTGATTTACCTTCTCCTCTAATTCATGATGATATTAAAGGAAAGGGTAAAGAAACTTCTTCAAAACCTATTATCCTACCTTATACAACCTTTACTCATGAACATGATAAACAATCACCTCCTCTAGAAGCTTTACATAATATGTACACCACTGGATATAATATGGTGACTAAACAAGGTTATAAAGGTTTAGGGCTAGGAGTTAATGAGCATGGTATTAGGTATCCAGTTCATATATCCCCTAAACCGGATATGTATGGTGTTGGTTGTTCAAAATCTCAAGTCAAGGTAGGTGATGTTAAACATCATCCTCCTCTTCACATTCTTCCCCCCACACCTATCTTGGATAACCCTATTATTCATCAAGATGTGGCTAAGAAGGTATATGTTGAGCTAATGAATTCCAAGAAAGAAATCTTTAGACCTATGTTGATAGATGCTTTATACTTGAATACAAATGTCCTTTTCATTATAGCAACACACATTTACTTGCTGATTGTAAACATTTCAAGCTATATGTTAGAGAAAGAGCTGCTTTAGGAATTATATCTCACTCTCGTGCAGTTTTACAATTCCTTCATAATTTTGATATAGGGGATTCCCCCTCTTCTGATATAATGTAGATGTTCTTCCCCTCTTGTCTCATGACTAGGATGCAAGATGTGTATCTTCATCCAGTCTTCTAGGATCCATTAGGCTTTTAGTATATATATTATGTCTCAAGCTTAATTGGTATTATTTCTCTCCTATTTTTCTATGGCTTTTCATTATGTTTTTAATCATCCATAGAATCTATTTCTTTTCAAGATATCTTTTCTAAGATAATCATTTTGCATAAGTATCCCTTGTCTCTATCCCTAGGGGGCAAGGTACCTCTTTTTCTTTTGTCTAGGGAATTTATTTCCTTAGCTTAGTGGTATTCATTTATATTGCAATATTATTTCAACATATTGATAGATTTTTTGACTATGGATAACCTTTCTTATATGAGAAGGTGTTGACCTAAGTCATCACCTTTTTCTCTATTTTGCAAATTATATTCTTTATAAACTCTCACCCTAGCTTTGGTGTTAAAAGTTGTTTCCCTCATTTCAAAGATTCCTCTTCCTCTTGTTTCGGGGGAGCTTGATGATTGAATCTTTATTCCCGTCTTTTGAAAGATGATATTTTATTTGAAGTACTCCTCTTTAGTGGGGGTCTTGTTGATAAGATCTCTGTCTTTGAGGATCCTTTTTCCATGAGTCACATATTCTTTTCATGATTATCTATATTCTTGGATGTAGGGGTCAATATCCCTTGCTAAGGATATGGTGTAGATTGTTGTAAATAGGATATCTCCTTGCATTGTGAAGTAGGTATCCTCTTCCATCTTTGTTCCTACACTTGGGGGGCAAGGATGCCATCTCCTTCTTTTCTGTCTTTCCAGGATGCACCTCTTTCCTTGGTTAAGAAATATCTATCTATTATGTGATATCCAATCATACATGAAAATTTTGGTTTGCATTGAGGATATATGTCCTTGATAACAACCTCTTTTGTTATTTGACATTGGGTTTCCATGGTTGATATATCTCTCACCTTGGAAACTGAACAACGTGTTATCCCTCGCAAGGGTTACTTTTTCAATTCTTGCATGATATCTCTTTGCATTCATCCCTTCCATGGCCTCATAGGAGCTGTGACCTTCTTGGCTTGGATTGGGTGTTGTTTTTGGATATTGTCTTGATGTTGAGGAAGGCTTTATCCTTGTTATTTACATTCCCTAACATGTCAAAATAGTATGTTTTTTCCATATTAAGGAGGGGGGCATATATAGGGTCTCCCTTGTACTATAGTTTTTAATTTTTACATGCTAAATCTTGGAAGGTAATGCACATAAGTTGCTAAATCTTGAAAAGACACGCATCTATATGCTAAATCTTCCAAAGGTAATGCACATAAGTTGCTAAATCCTGAGGAAACACGCATTTAAAATTTTTTTTCCATATGCTAAATCTTGGAAGGTAATGCACATAAGTTGCTAAATCCTAAAGGGACACGCATTTCCAATTTTAAATATGCTAAATCTTCCAAAGGTAACGCACATTAGTTGCTAAATCCTAAGGAGACACGCATTTCATATTCATAGTGATACAAGAAGGTGGATCTATGGATATTCTAGAAGCCATCAGAAGACACATTACAATTGCAAGCATAGTTTATGGGTGAACCTGTTGGGCTCTCCCTCCAGGGTGATTCATGGTAAGGTGGGCATCTTACTAGGTGAGGTAATCACTCTTTTCCCTTTCTCACTTTTTGATTTCATGCTAGTAGGACTGGATCATGAAGCTATGTCATTTATAGTGTTGTTCTTGTCTTTGTTATGTAAACATTTATGCTTTTATGATAGCTTTCCAAATATGATGTTAGTATAAGAAATATTTCTTAGCAAGGTTTATTATGCTAGTTGATTTGGGTTTGTTTTAGTACTAACCTCTCTTTTGTGTTCTTTTATTTTTAGCACCCTCGTGTGCGTATGTTGAGTTAGAATCCTTAGCCTAGGGGCTTGTGTCCCTAACTAAGTGTCATTCTATCTTGTTTCTAATCCACTAGGATCTCTTCTTCCTTCTCCTTTACCAAGAGTTTGCATCGAATCCATACTCTTGCTAAAGTGGTAGCTTAATGTATCATCTTAAAATGGAAGTACTTTTATGATAAGATCATTTAGCCCTCTGAGTGAGTGGTATGGGTCTTGTCAAGTGCCTCGAATCAACCCTTTTCTTGGATCTGACTTGTTCTCCTCATTTTTCTTCTATCTGTCCTTTATTTTAGTATATATCTGCATTTCCTGGCATTCTAGGCTAGGGTCTTGAGGTTTTTGACCTCAAGGTCAAAGTCAACCTTGAGGGTCAAATTTGACCTCGACCCTGACCTAGGTCAGGGTTGACCTTAAACCTGATCTAGGGCATAGTTGACCTCATCCCCGATCCCCAGTCTAGATTTTAAATTCCCATGATTTTTGAGTGTCGAGTTTTAGAGATATTTGTTTTCCCACCTCCAGGTTAGCCATTTCAGCTTTCAAAATGGTAAATCCTCAAATTGCATTTAATGTGGGTCCATGTCTAGGGGTTAAGGTTAATTGGGATTTAATTCTCCAATGTCGGCCTTCTCTAGAGGTTTGTGCCCCAGTCACTATAAAAGGAGGCCTTCCTCTCTCATTTTATCCATCAAGTTTTGCATCTCATTCATTCATGCATCAAACACTCTCAAGGAGACATTGGTGATCACATTTTGGAAATCAAGCTCTCTTTCAAGCAAGATCAAGCATTCCATTCATGTCCTCTTCTCCATCCAAATTCTCCATTGAAGATCAAGGATTCAAGCATTTAAGCCATTGAAGGGATTTGGTTCAAGCATTCAAGATTCATCATTCAAACCCTAGATCTAGCCATCATGGTGGTGTGATCTTCCTTCAAGATCCTTTGTTCATCTTCTAGATCCATTCATTCTTCTATCAAGGTGGATTCCAAGCATGGAAGTTTTGTGTTTACTTTCATGGTTTTGATTTACATTTTCCATTGTTGTGTTCAAGCTTTCACATCGATATACTTGTTTACATTCAAAATATAATTGCATATCTATCAAATTGCATAGCTTCATTGTTAGATCTATTTCTACTACTTGCTAACATTCTCATTTCAATTTCAACATTAAGGTTGATTCCAAACCGGGGTTTGAGCAAGGCAAACCCCTCAAACAAACAACAAAAACCCCCTTTTTCTTGTAGGTACAGGTGTAGAATTTTGGATCTGAGAGTAGATTTGGATACTCTTTTCGATGAACTTCTGGGATCTACAAACAAAGTCATAATCGACCTTCAAATAAATAATGTAGCCTTTGAGCTTTTCTCAGGGTCAAAAACTACCTGTCATCGGAAAGACAAAAGATTTTTGGGTTTTCTTCGTCTCGACATTTCTAGTCTGTACCAGGTTGCAGAATTGCCCAAAATTACACACAGACATCAGAAATTGACATTTTCTAGATTTTCCCTATTTTGAGGTTAGTACTTGTATTTCAATTATTTCAAATTTCAAGCACAATTCTCCATAGGGAAATATAGGATTTTTCTCTCTCTTTCATATTCGCCATAGATTCATTCGATTGTGCATTAACCTTTTGGTTGATCAAATTGGATCTCTCATTTGGGAATTTTGATTTAGGAGTGGATCTCACATTTCCCCCACACATTACATTGAATAGGTGTGATTCCATTTTAACTCTATTCAAGGGATAAGACAAACAAGTGTGTTAGGGAGGATGAGGCCAAGGGTGTTGGTGTTCCTTTTCTAGGTCTAGCAGTAGGGTTTTTTTCCCTCCATATAGAAATAGAAATCTATGGTGCCTTCTTTTACTCTGACGGATCAGGGGTTGTACATTACTACTTTTAAGGATGATGTTTTATCTCCTTTTATAGTAGACCATATGGTTCCAAAGGTAGTCTTCATTCTTCATGGGAAATTGTGAGGGTTTTGGAGGTGGTTGATGCTTCTCATATAAATCTTTTATAGTTATCTCACAAGTATGGCGATGTTTTTTTATCTTAATGATGTCTTTAGGCATTTGAAGGTTATGTTAAAGTTAGAGGATTGTGATGTCGATATTGTTTCTTCTTTGGATTGTGTTGAGAAGGATGAGAATCTTGTTATGCCTATTTTTGTTCCTTTTATTTTTGTGATTTATTACATGGGTGGTTAGGGACTTGAGAAAGTGTAGATCTAAATAGATTTTAATGATTCTCTTTTGGGCGAGTCCAGTGCTTGGTTGAGGTGCTCAATTACTAGGAGAAGGATTGTTGTAGAATCCTTCTTGGTGGCCCCTAGTATGGGTTTGAATGGTCTTATTCTTCAAAGTTAATCTCATGATTTTCACTTGTGAAAGAAAATATTCTAGTTTTCTATTTGTGTTTATTTTCCTAAATTTCCCTTGAATTTTGGAATATAAAGATTTTAAAAAGTTTTTCCAATTCTCTTGGGAAATATACTAGTATTAATAAGATAACTTTATTTATGAAGTGCTTTTTATTTTATAGATTTTGCGTGGTTGTGGTTCTCACCTTCTCCTCTAAATTTGGGAAGTGGGTGCAACAAGTTGAATTTGAAGACTTCATTATTTTTATAGTGGATCATGCACATAATTTCTTCTTGAAAAATAAGAAATAACACATTGTTTAGAAAATGAAGGATATATCAAATGCTAGTTTAAGGTGGAGCCAATTCCCACCTTTTGTGAGGTTCAAAAACTTGATTGCTTGAGGATGGATAATGATTTGGCTTCACCAGAAGGAAGTGTCACTGACTTTATGTAAGAACCCTTAATTCTAAGGCTCTATCTATTGAACTAGACTTTCTTGTTTTGGTTTTTATTGTTTTCAAGTTTTTATATTTTTTGTAAGGGTTTTGCATAAAAAGAAAGACAGGTAGAAAAGAAACTTTTGAAATTGAGAGCTAATTTATATTTCAATGGTAGATGATATACTTTATTCATTCCTCTTCAATACTTAACATAACATTTCCTACATCAAGATGACATACCAATTTATTGATAAAAGCCTTTTGAGACCCTTGCTGGCCAAAAAAAAACAAGAAGACTCTATAATTCCACCTTCCAACTATGAAGATTGCCAAATGATGATTTCGTGTTTTCCTTCACTCCTTGGTACCTCCTTCTATGATTTTTAATAATTTTTCAGAAGCTCTCAACCCAAATATCATACCATATGAAGGTGTAAACTGTACAACCAAAAATGAACAGTCAAAAATAAATAAGTATGACCCTCTACAATCAACAATTAAATCTTTTATTCAATGAATATAATTTTCTCAAACATCCACCCTCAACCTAACAATAAATTCTAAAATTTGTTTTACCAATCAGCTCAATTTTGACCTCTGGATGAAGCCAAACCCTCTAGCACAATCAGATGCTATTGCACACCCTCTATATGCTGATACAATGAAGTAGCCATGGTCTTCAATGTCGACAAGCCCTTAAACCTGTAGAAACCTCTAGTTTTCTACAACTCCAATGCTCCAGAAATTTTCAATCAAAATCATCAGTCAACATAATCAATTCAATTTCTCTTGCAACTATTAAATACCATCAAGAAGTGCCATTTTTCCAAAAAGCATTTTAAATAACCTTTTAAATGTTATTTCATTTCAACTTGGGAAATCTTCTAATAATTCATTAAGTTTGGCATTTATAATTAATTACTCAACTAGTCCCCTTCCAATGATGAATAGACCCTCAACTTAAGTAAAATTATAAAGTTATGTTATAACTTTATAATAAACATTTTTTACAATTTAATATCATTTAGGCCATAATATTATTAATAACTCTCAAACCGCTTATTATTTCACTTTGTCGTCTAAACTAGGAGTTCATCCTGTAATTCCCCATTTGACCAAATACCATTTCTAAAAATAGAAATGGTCAATCTCTATCACTCCAAAAATTGCTAGAAATAGCAATAAACTCACTATAAATAGAAATCATTGCATACGGAGTCTTAGAGACCTCAAATGAACACCAATCCTACAAAGTTCAGGTCTTTGAACAAACATTATTTCTCAAGAGACCCTCTATCCAACTTCGTTAGCCTATGAGGGTCAATTAATAGGCTAATCCCTCAAATTATGATGCTCACAAAAATGTGGACATTACAATCCACCCTCCCGCAAATTGCTTTTCCTCAAGAAATCTCTATGCAAAGTAACTCATCCCCACCAGAGGTCCAAAATATGAACTATGTAATGTCCCACACATCTCAAACCAGCTCTTGTAACACCAACATAAACACAACTGTGCAAGGAAAAACATCATGCCAACTATCCAACCCATGCACACAACAATAGTGCATCAAAATCAAAACATGTTCAAGAAGGACAAGGATGAATCAATATGCTCTCTGCACACTAAACATGTTGCAATACTCAATTGTAAACCTGGTCTAAAAACTAGATCCACCCAAAGAATCCCAAACTCTACTCTCAATGCTCAGCTGAATGTCAGGATCCCAATTCACTCTATAGAGTACTCCATACAAACCATGTGGCATCAACATATTAACATTGTATGTTGCAACTAAGTCAACCCCAACCAAAGGAAGAAGTAATCCACTAGCTAGAATAATCCATAGAACAATACATATGAAAGTGTTAAAAAATGATTATACAGGGAAATGCGACTGAAGTACAAATTAATTGTACTTCTTTTTTGACATAAATATAAAGACTCTCTTTCTGTCAAAATTGAAGAATTGTTCATTAAACTTGATCAGGTTAGTTCTCTGGGATTATTGATTCAAATTCAATTGCTACCATTTAATATATTTATTGAAAAGATTAGTGTTATAATATACTTCTTGGATCATCAAAGAATGCATGTGAAGTGATTGTCCATGTAACTTTGTGTAATTGGTTTTCTCTGAGAAATTCAATTCAATTGGACTAAGGTTTGTACTGTATAATATCTTTTCTATATATATTCATGGTAGTGGATGGTGTATGTTGTCTCTGAAGAATTGTACATAAAGATCTTATAAGGAATGACTCGATCTGCCCAATATTGGATAAGGACTAGTCTAAAGATTTTTTCATAATTCAGGGAATATTCGTCAAACTGCAAAGTTCATTGTTCCTAAATAGCCCTATAATAGGTAATAATAATCATTCCATGTCTTATCCTAGGAATAGTATATTTGAACTAAGTATCATTGTCCCTATCATGAAGTGCATTTAAATTGTCAATCCAGGGATGTATACTTGAAATGGGATAGTACAGTTTGTGCACTAAGTCTCTCATGGAGTCATTTTTTTTAAGCTGGAGGAAGGAAAATACATGAAAGAAAATTACACTATTGTTGTAGGAAAGTAAACACACACATCTACTAATGAAAATGGTATTGAAAACTATAACTTCTATCCTAGTCTATTCTATCAACCCAAAGCATTTACAATGATTATCTTTGCAAGTGTTACATGAAAATACATAGTGTATAGTGCTATCTAGGAAAGAACAATTTACTCTAATTGAATTGTTGTAAATGCTCAAACAACTTAATCTACTCTATTCTAATCCACCTTCCAAGTGGGCCGCCTTGGTCGACTTTTTCTAGCTACCAACACAAATTAAACTCAAAATCACTTCTTCATTGTATTTCTATAAAACTAATTACATTATCATGAGACAACACACAGAACTAGAAAAGTAATTTTTTTTGAACTTATATCAATAATACAACCATCTAAATACTTTTCTATCTAACCATCATCTCCCTTTATATAGAGGATTGATACTTATTTGAACACAAGAGATAACTTCTAAATAACTCATGCCTTAAAGAAAGGAAAGTACAATAGTCCATGAAAGAATAACATAAAGGATGCATAATCGCTTAACATAACATTTATCATAGAGAAGATATAGCGTAAACATGTTCATATATTTCCTGGAATAGTTCTTCCTTCAAATTATCAGGCATATCTCACGGCACCATAGTGACTTTCCATCATCGTGACTGAGTCTTCCTCGCTTTTCATCAATGCTCGTTGATCCATTCTTCAATCATTTCTCTTTCCCTGGAAAGTTAGTAGCATATAGATATTTTCAAGCATTTAACCATTCAACTAATCCAAATATTAGAAAACACATTCAAACAACTATATAAAATACTGCAATATATGTATAATATTTGGCAAAAAGGTATTTAAAGTATGTCAACTAATATCTACCCATGGGTTTTGATGGTTTGACTGTACTTATAACATATTCACATGTTCCAATACTAAAAAGGTATAGAGAATATCTTAGAAATGTTTGAAACAAAGTATAAAAATATCATAAAACAAGGACAAATTATAGACCCATCATTTTCCCCCTATGATCATAATGTTTGTCCTCAAGCATTGCATTTCATAGCTATTCCTGTGAATTCTCCTACTTCAGTCTTTCATTTTCTCTTGCTCTTGAAGGTATAATAAAATCCTCTGGTCTTCTCCTATTAATCCACCCTGTAATCCTCTTGAAGCTAATCTATCTTTGTAGAATTGACATCATATAGGGGCCACATGAGTATTGGTGGCTAAAATGTCAAAGGACACTAGAGTTCGCATTGAATATACCTCCCTAATTACATATACTTGGGTGCCATGTTTATGGTTTCTTAATTGTTAAGGGGGTTATGTGGATCTGATTTCTTGAAGGCTTCTAGAAATCTTCTCCACCTATTTCTAGCACTTGCTAAAGGTTGTTGGAACATAAAGTATGGCATTCCATGATATTCTTTGTAAACCTTCTCTCTAAAAACAAAAAAAATTCTCTCTAGTTTCTACTTTTATTTTTCCATAAGTAAGGTTTAACCAATCCCTTAATAAAACATTAGGCTTACTTCTTTGAGCCCTTAAGGTTAATTTTTTTGACCTCTCATGGTCTCTGTAAGCATCTAGCCATCTTTCATAGTTATTCTCATTATGCATCCATGACATTAGATATTTCAGATGTATATCTTCAATATAGAGTAGAGGATTCCAATCAATTTCATCAGGGATAATAAAATTTTGGAGGTAAATTTCAAAAATTAGATTTTGTTGCCAGGAAGGAAGGGATTTGTATAGACCATAGAATTATTTATCTATTTTAAATTCTGACTCTTTATCTTTAATGGTCATCATTAACTGAAATAGAAGAAATTATTCTTTTACACATATAGCATAAACCCTGGGAGGAGGCCTACAGGAAATAATTTGATCAACCAATATTAAAGCATGGTTCATTTTTTTCTTTTGCGTTTGCATTTGCTCTTTTAAATCCTCTATTTCCTCCCTTTTTTCATGAATTTCTTGTTGCATTTTCTTTCTTTATTCTTTCCAAAGAGTTCTTTTAAACACAAATTGGTTATACAAACTAAAAATAATAGATTGAAGAGTAGGTGGGCCAAATTCTATGAGTTGAGGCTGCTTCTTCTCACTACAGGTCTTCTCTAGATAATCAGTTAATTAGGTTCTTTTGAAGGGCACAATAGAATTCCTAGGAAAAGAGTGAGTTGAAGCTTCAACCATTTGAGGTTCTTCTTGCATATTTTCATAGACTTTTTGATGCATTTCCTCAGGGTCTTTCTACTGCTGAAGTGGCTCCTAGTGAGTACTTTCAGGCTAATTACTAAGTGATTCATTCAAATTTTGGGAACTATCTGGAACAATTGTTTGTGCTGGAGAACTATTAGAAATATGATCCATATGTGTTTCAGGGGAAGGTTGATCTGATGAGATAGATAGGTCATCTGGAGGAATATTTGGCACTTTACCTCTCATTCAGGAGCTTCTCTGCAATAGAGTCTCTATAACCTCTATTGTTTTCTTTCTAATAGTTTTCTTGGGTCTCTTTGTTGTAGGAGTGGTTGCTGTAGGAATTGGCTTCTTTTTCTTATTTCTGGAAACTGTAGGGATTTCAATTTGGTCTTCAACCCCAAGAACTAAAGTTTCTTTATCAATTTTTCTTTTTCCTTTTCTTTGGACAGAGGTAGATGAATTTTCCACTATAGTAGAGTGAGGTTTAATTTCCCTAATATTTTCAGGCTCCACTCCTTGGCTAGGTTTCTCGGCTATTCGTTGAGAAGGAATATCAATCACATGGACAGGTTATTCAACAAGGTCATTCTGGGGATGCAAAGTCTTGATTTGGAAAAATTCATCCCAGGTTAAGGGAGATACATCCCTAAGTGACCTGTCAACAAGTAATTTAATCAAAGCATGGTGAGTGACAGAGTTGGTTTTTCCTTTTTGGGTTTCTTTTGCACCAATACCAAAATATTGTAGAGAAAATTTGGGACATTTACTCATGGATTATGGCTAACATAACTAAGAAACTTGAAATGATGTGCATGTAAATGAGAGAACCTTCCTTTGCAAGTGAGGTACCTTATAATTTATGCTTCTACTTCATCAAATGGGGAAGGAAGGGACACACGCTTATAGCCTTTCTTGTTCACCTCAAATGGACGGTTTAAAGATAGGGTAAATTGGGCCTGAGCTGACATGGCATCATGCTCATTTGGATAATTCTCACCAACCACAGTAAACCCTATCACTTCTTCTATTCATTCCTCTATTGCCAAAACTATCAGACCCAATACATTTTCTTCTCCTTCTTTAAATGTATTCATGAATTGGATAGCTACTTCCTCATCAAATTCAGGCAATTTTAGAAAATATTTGAGCCACCCACAAACATGAAATCGCCTGATGAATTCCACATATGTAAGAAAGATAGTATTAACCACTGGTTCATGGTGCATTAACTTCCCGCCCATTTCTCCAAACTCTTTCTCAATTCACTCTGCAATTTGTAAATTATAATTTTCTCTGTTCCTTCTGAAATTCCCTAATTCCTCTAATCACCTTTGTAATACCCTGAAATTCAGCTCCTAATTGCACCTTTAACTATGAATTCCCTTGTAGTCTCTATGTTACATTTTTAAAATGATAATAATGGCACTTAAGGAAAGGGAATTATAGTTTTGAATGCAATTAATTTTTGTACAAGTTGATTATGTCATTTTAGGGTTACATCAAGTCAGAGATCAGAGATAATTCAAAAATTGGAGTACGACACTTATGTGAAACATAAAGGACTTAATAAAATAGAATATAAGTATAGATTTGAAAATATAGGGAAATCACTTAAGAAATTATGAATACTAAAATAGTGACCTAGAAAATTAATACACTTCCTTTCCCCCTACGTAATTAAGATAAGTGTCCACACTTGTCATACTAAGCATGAGGTAGGAAATAGGCGTAATGCCATATTATAAATAAATACAGTATTACATATAATAGTCTAAATGTATGAACTAAAAGTGGAAGATATCAAATTGTTATACCTTCTATTGTGATTTGCCATGCGTGAGAGGTTGACAAAAATTGAAAACTTCATCAAAAGAACTAGTGTTGAAGATGATCGCATCGACTGAGGTGGCAATTATTGAAAGAAAATAAAACACAAATGTTATGGCATGGATAATGGGTGGATGGAAGGTAAAGAAATTGAGTGGAATGGAAAGAAGAATGTAGAAAATGAATGGAGAAAGAAACTTTATTGAAAATTAAGTTTTTATTATGATCATACCCAACGAAATTTAGGGTAAAGCTATAGGTAGAAGGTTGGCACCTTCTGATGTAGGAAATACTACCTTTTGTGATTCTAAAGTATTATCATAGAATTCCAGCAGGAAATGATCTTTTTTTTGTGGTTGATGGTATAGACAAAGTCTATGACCATTTACCAGTAGCTTGAAATGAACAAGATCAATGGTGGATAATTGGACTAATCCATTATCGACGACATGATCAATTTCATAGGGTCCTAGCCACCATGTTTGTAACTTGCTAGGTATTTCTTTGAAACATGAATCAAATAATAATACCCAATCACCTACTGAGAAGCATTTGTTCTTGATGTGGGAGTCATACCACTTCTTTCTCTTTTTCTAGACTATCTTTGTTCTCTGCAAGGCAGATTTCCTCATTTCATCCAAATAGTTGAGGTGAAGAAGGTGGTCTCACCGTGCTATAGGAAGATCAAGGTTGAGCTTCAGGGAAGTTTCCAATATTTTATGTTCAAATTAAATGGGAAAAATAATAGTTTTCCATAGGGTATTTCAAAAGGAGTGAATCTTGATGTTGTCTTCCATGTTGTTATGTAATCCTAGACTACTTCTGGAAGGTGGCTGCTCCAATCTTGGTGATGTAGTTGAACTATTTTGGTAAAAATAACTTCAAGTTCTCTATTTTGGTTGATGTGAATTGTGCCCCTTGATCTGTCACTAGCTCTCTGGGCACACCATAGTGGGAAAATGTTTCTTCATATAGGAATTCAACCGCTTTTTTTTGTGTGTGCATGTTTCATTGCTTTGACTTCGACTCATTTGGTGACATAGTGATGTATGGTAACTCCAAGGCTTGCTTGCACATCCACCAAGAGACTTCACTTGTCTCCACAAGAATCCTATTCTTCTTTAGGATATTCCCAATGGGCTTAGGTCATTAACTAAGGCCTACACAAACTCTACTATAAGAGTTAATCAATTGATGCTTCACCTTGGAGGACTAACACCATGTAGTTACTTCTCTTTCTACTCTACACTTAGATGACTCTAAGTGCCAAATCCTCAAATTATTCATATTTCCTTGTAGGGGTGTTCTCCATATGGAAAAATTTCATATCTTGATGAATTTGATCCATTTTAGTTGGATCTTGTATCATATCCTTATCAGAAGCAATATTTCATCATAAGTGACCTTAAAAGAAGGCCTATTCCTTGTAGCCTTTACCAGTCACATTTCCCTCTTTTCAACAAAACTTTCCCAAACAACTTGACACTCTAAAACTAGATTTGGATACCATTGGAAGTTTTAAAACATTCACAAGGATTTTGGGTCTGACAAAGGTGATACAATGGGTTCCTACAAACTAGGACAATAGGCCTAATAGGCCTAATTTCAAGGACTTAACAGTGAACTTGTTTGAAACTTGCTCAATCTTTGGACTATATGATTGGTATGGATCCAATCCTGATAAAATTTTATGGTATGATGAAACCCTTTCCCATAGTGTACTTGTACCATACTACACCTTTATATCTAGCAAGAAAACTTCAAACTTTCAACCCTTAGACCTCTAACCGGGCTCCAAATGCTCGCCTAGGGCCTAGTCATAATAATAGCTCCTCATTCTTTCAAGACTCCTACTCCTTAAAATATTTACACTAGTGACTCCCCTACCATTTACATCCATCATGAGTTGTTTCCCATGGCTAGATTTCATGGGGGAGCCATGAGTTCTTAGACTGGTCAAAACAAAACCAGTCTAGACACCCTAGCTAAAACACTAAAACTTAGAAGATAAATTACCTCAAAACTACTAGCTCTTCAAATGAATAATTCTTAGAATAGTATATAGAACACTAATTAACCATTATATTTGGTCTTTCAATCCATAAGATATGACTATCAACACAAAGTCTCAAGAATTTCACTGTAACACACTTGCAGAGCTCTATTCACACACTTCAAAACTATTACAATGAAACATACAACATAAGATTTGAGAATTGGCTTACATTAGATGACATCTCCTTCATTTCAGGGCGTATTGACCGATTCCCCACCTCCTAAAGTTTAGGGGATCCAAAGCTATCCGAGTTGCATGCAACATTTGCAATAATTGCAAATGTTGTCATGACAACTTCTTTACAACAATTGGCATCTTTCATTTATGCCATGATCCTAATTCTTAGGAATCTTTGGTGGTTGGTCCCTTTCATCTTCAACTTGTAAATTTATACTTTGATGGATAACTTTAATATAACTTTGACTCTATCACCACTCCAAAGTCTACAACGAAGAGGGCCAATTAACAAGGATCAAAGAGATCCTCCTACACTTTGAGCCAAGATGCTCAAGTGGGTATACCCTTGACTCACTTCTTAAAAGGAGTCTCAAAACAATATACAACTATGTCCTTTACTAATTGACTGAAAGCTATTATCATTTAAATTTGGGTGTGTGTGGTTGATGACAATGAAATGCCTCCAGAGAATGGACCAGTGCCTTAACCTAGGGCAAGGAGTCACCCAATTACATACATCAGCTGAAGATCTTAAATCAAACACTCTTGGGCTTAGGATAAGTGCTTTGCCTACTACCCCTCTCCCTCAAACACAAGGACATCAGATTCTTATCTGGTTGTAAACTCACTGAACCCACCTAAAAGACTTTAATCCTAACTTTGTTAGGAACTCCGAGATGACTTCACAGTACTCTTTGTTTACCATATGCTAATACATTTTGTGACACTAAAATATATGAGCTCAGAACCAAAACAAGAAGACATACACAAATGTAAGATTGAAACTCAATAGCATTCTCATTAACATATTCAGGATCAATATACAATCAAACAAACACAAAGATAGGAAAAAGACCCAAAATCTAGCTCCTCTTTCCTCAAATGTTCATACAATCACAACCATTGGAACTAACCAAAATTCAAAATAGAACCTTAGGACCGAACCCTTACTCTATCAAAAAACTAACTACTTATACCCCTAGTCATCTTGGAATCTTCAAAGAGGATGCATCAAGCTTCGGGTGACTAGGGTTAGGGTTTCAACCACCCAACCAACTAGAAATAGTAAAAAAAATAATAATACAGGGGAAGAAACCCAGGCAACCCAGAGAAAACAGATCCTAGAGTGATCCTCAATCATGACAATTTCACTAAGAAGGTATTGAGAACCATGAAAATGCTAAAATTGTCAACCTGTTCAACCACCTGCAACACTTCTCAAGCATAAAGAACATAGTACAGACCCTTGTAAATGATCATGGAACACCCTGGACCACACTACAATAGTTTGAAAATCATTTCCACCAACTCCAACCGCTTAAACATTGAATTTTAGTCCTTCTAGTCGTAGGAAACCCTTTTACAAATTTGAATTTGAAATACAACGGTTAGTTTCAAAGTGCCAGTAGCAAATCGACGGTCCATATTTAAATCTGGATCAACTTTAAGTCGCGGCCATTAGATCTTTCCTTTTCTTGGGCTTTATGACTTATCTTTTAAAAAGACCCCAATCAAACTTAGCGAATTGGCGACTGAAGGATTTTGCCAATTCGCAAAACACTTTATGTCTCTGCTAAATATTTAGTGATTATGAGACCCTCCTTCACTGAATCACCAGACCTTTTAGCACTTCACCATTTTACTCAGTGAATGAGTGAACCCTTGGTAATATATCAGAACCGCCAAACATTTATCAGGACCGCTAGATCTTTAGACCCCCGCTTGGGCCTGTTTATGCCACTTGTCACTATGCTACTCGCTGAAACCACCTGGTCATCTTTGACATAGGACCCATAATCAGTAAGCCTTTAGATTGAATGATAGGCGCAAGATCTCATGGCTCTGACACTACCCATGAGATCATATGCCAACCATTGATCCTGTCCTCATCACCAACTTTTCTGACAATGTCCCCACCTTGCTTTATCATCCACGTCAACCAATGAGGAGACTCCATTTGTGTACATGTAGCAGTGGACCCATCAATTTTGTCACCTCTGAAAGAGGTAAAATCGATGGTTGTCTGAAGATCTCATGCATTTGACACATTCCTTAAGAACTTATGCCTGTCGTGGATTCTCTACAAATGTCAGGACCCTCTGACAAGCTGAAAACCAGGTCCCATTGACAACTGCTAGCACATTAAATCATGGACCAATCAAAAACTACCAACTGTGCCACGTGTTATTTTGGACCCACCTTTATCTCTGACACGAACACCTGGATGATCGGACAGATGGCACATGATCTGAAAGGCTCAAAAGATTCTATGCGCTTATATGCGAATCATCGATATGGAATCTTAGCCGATATCATAGAGCGTGACCCCACTGTGCTGCATAGGATATCTCAGCCAATGAGGAGACACCAGCTGAGCCTACCTGGCAGTGGACCCGCCTGCATTGAAAGGTTACATCATGGAAAGGAATCAATGACTGGCGTAAGTTCGCAAGCCTCTTACAAATCTTATGAGAACTTACAACAACCGTAGGATTTAGATGGTGTCAAAGTCAGGCCTAGGAAAAATTTAAGCTAGAACTTTAGAAAGAATCAAAGGTGCAGGACTTAGGAAAATTAATTTTCACCAGGCACTTGGACTTAGGAAATATTAAAGACCGTCAGGGGATAGAAACTTAGGAAAATTTAACAGCCGACCTCGCAAGGTGATAAAATAATAAGGCACATGCGCTAAAGGGATTTTAAGTGGCCTGAAAAAGTAACATTAAAATAGAACAGGTCCAGGGTAAAACAAAAGGTTTTTCATGCAACGACTAGTTTTTTTAAATTTTTGAACTAGGGCTTGAGCCAGAGGCATGAAAAACATTGTAGAGACCAGAGGAAAACTGGTAAAGCCATGAAATTTTTTTAGAGTGCTAATAGTGGCTCTGTCTGGGGATGTGTGGCTCTTGCAGGCACAACAAGAAATTAGAATCATTGGTTAAAGCAGACCGCCCACAAGAAAAAATTGCAGACAATAGGGAACAAGCAAGGTAGGACATGCAACTTAGACAAAATAGGACCAGGGACCAGACAAAATTACAAAATTTACAAGGCTATACATATATACACAACCTAACTACTGCTCATGGAAGACATAATACTTCAAAAGAAGTATTTTTTCAAGAATTGTCCATGAATAGGCAATTCTTGAACATTACCATTCAATTCTTTTACAACATAAGAATCCTGGCCCCATTTTTCATGAATTTGGTATGGCCCTAGCCAGATGGGATCAAAATTTCCATGTTTTCCCTTATCCTCCAGTCTGGCATTCCAAATTAATACTAGGTCATCAGGCTCAAACTTCCTCTCCATAGCCTTCCTATCATACAGGTTCTTGATTTGTAATTGCAACTTGACATTCCTTGAAGCTGACTCTCTCTTGATTTCATCTAGCTTGATGAAGTCCTCAATTCTCAACTGCATTTCATCATCTATGTCATCATCATATAACTAAACAAACTTGTACATTTCCAATAAATTATTTTGAGGCATTCTTGCATGTATTCCATATACTAAGTCAAATGGTGCACAACCAATTGCCTTTTTCATAGTCACCCTATCAGCCCATAGAGCTAATGGCAGTTTTGAATTCCATGCCCTCTTATTCTTTTCAAGAATCCTCCTAAGGATCTTAATCAAACTCTTATTAGTAGATTCTACCTAACCATTTCCTTGTGGATGATAAGGTGAGGAATAAGAAATCTGAATTCCTAAACCTTTGCAAAAGTCCTTATATTCAGTAGACCTGAAGCACATGGCATTGTCACTTACTATTCTCTTAGGGCACCCAAGCCTTGTAACAATATTATTCAACAAAAAATCAATTACCACCTTACTAGTTGCATTTCTTGTACGGATAGCCTCTACCCACTTAGTAAAGTAATCAGTGGCAACTAAGATCCATGAGTGTCCTCCACTTGACTTGTTTGGTATCTCCCCTATGAAATCAATTCCCCATTGTTGGAAAGGAGCTTGTACTTCTACTGATTTTAATGGTATGTTACCTAAAAATTTAAGCTTACCAAAGAACCTTTGACAAGCATCACACCTCCTTACCAACTGTTCTACATCCTTGAAGATTGAGGGCCACCAGAATCCTGCTGTCAAGATTTTATGAGCAGTTGTTTTACCCATGTAATGTCCACCACAAACTCCCTCATGCATTTCCTTTAACAACTTGTTAGCTTGATTCTCATCCACACATTTCAAAAGTATGCAATTTAAATTCTTTCTATACAATTTACATTTCACAATTACATACTTGATGGCTTGTAATTTCAATGTCCTCTTCTTATTGTCATCCATGTCTGCTGGACATTTCATGTTTCTTAAGTAATAGATGATATCTTGATACTAGATACAATCATCCATGTCACATGTATAATCAATTTTAGCTTGATTTATCTGATTTGCATCAAGATTGGATTGAGCCATAAGTTTTGCCAATCCTTGTCCTCTAACCAATTTAGTAATTTGGATATCAATGTTGAATTCTTGGATCCTATTGATCCATCTACATCTTCTCCCAGACACCTCTTGCTATGAGAAAATATCTTTGACTGCTACACTTGGTACAAAGGCAATCACAACTGCTCCCATCAAATAACATCTAAAATCTTTCACAGCCTTGACCAATGCATATGCTTGTTTTTCATTGATGTCATACTTCAATTCAGTAGCCTGCAAAGATTTACTGAAGAATGCAATAGGCTTCTCAAAACCATCCTTATTTTTATGCAACAAAACTGTAGCAATAGTGTAAAAAGATGCAAGAGAGAAGATATGCATTGAGATACTATAATCAGGTGCCTTAAGCATAGGTGCATCTTCAATAGCTTGCTTGATATTCTTGAAAGGTTCATCAGGCTCACCCTCCCATGTAATAGAAGATCCCTTCTTTAACATCTTGGATATAGGTCTAGTGACCTCAGCAAAGTCTGTTACAAATCTTCTCAAGAAATTTACCTAACCAAAGAAAGACTGAATTCCTTTAATATTCTTTGGTCTCTGAATCTTATCAATGGCTGCCACCCTCTCAGGATCAATCCTAACTCCTTGCTTCCCCACTAAGTGGCTAAGCAACTTACCCTCGGTGACACCAAATGCACATTTCCTTGGGTTTAATGAAATGCCATATTCCAAGGCCCTCACAAATATCTTCTCTAAATGAGTACAGTGGCCTTCCTCCTTGGAATAGGCCATTAAATCATCCTAATAAACAATAAGGAAATCATCTATAAAATTTGAAAAGGCAACATCCATTTCCCTCTGAAAAGTAGCACCAGCATTTGTGAGACCAAAAGGCATTCTCACATAAACATATGTCCCCCAAGGTGTAGTGAAAGTTGTTTTAAACTGTTTTGATTCCTTAACAATCACTTGATTGTAACCAGAGAAACCATCCATCATAGACATCAATTTTGATCCAGTCACCATCTGCAACATAGCTTCCATATTGGGCAGACAATAGTTATCCTTTAATGAGCTGATGTTCAAATTCCTGAAGTCCACACAAAGTCTAATGTCACCATTTTTCTTCCTCACAGGAACAAGTTTTGACACCCAAGAAGAATGCCTAAATGGGCTTGATAATGCTAGCATCTCTTAGCTTCATTAATTCTTCTTGCATCTTGGGTGCCAAAATAGGATTAATAGGCCTTTGTTTTTGCTGGAAAGGTTTAGCATCTCCCCTCAAAGGAATGATATGTTGAAACAAGTCTTCTCTATAAACCTTTAGGTCATCATATGACCATGCAAAAACATGCCTGAATTTTCTCAATAATTCAATCAAAGATTTTCTCACATTGTGAGACATGTCCCTACCAATGTATACCCTCTTAGGTGCCTCATGTGTTCCAAGATTTATCTCTTCTAAATCCACGTGATCTTCCTTTTTACTATCCTTTTGAACTCTATCCTGGTTAGCAAAGACAGTTTCCAAAACAACAAGCCCCTTGGGCACCTTGTTAGTTCTAAGCTGAATAAATTCATTACCAAAGACAACCTCCTTTCCTTCTACTAACTCAACCAAGGCTGAACAATCAAATTCTTGACCATGATACTGATCCTCACAACTCATAAACTTCAAGATATCATTATCATCATCAAAAACTTGCCAATTTTCAATATTGTCAGGTACACTAGGCCTAGCCTGAATTTCAACTTTAGAGATACCAGTAAATGTAATATCACTGGGATTGATTGCTATATTGGCTAACAAATCAGTCATCTTATTGTTACTCCTATCCTTCCATTCAATATTGAAGGCATCAAAATGTTCAATCAAATCCCAAACTGCATTCCTATATTGTTTTAACCTTTTGTTCTTGGAAGCATATATTGACTTGACTTGGGACACCACCAACTTAGAATCACCAAAAACACCTAAAAACTTAATACCATGCTTTTGTGCCAACCTCACTCCTAACAACAATGCCTCATATTCTACTATATTGTTGGTACAAAAGAAATTCAATGTGAAATAAAACTTGTAGGTGTTTCCATTAGGAGAAATAAGTAAAATACCTTCTCTTGCTCCATCCTTGCAATTTGCACCATCAAAGTACATTACCCACAAATCACCCTTCATAGAATTAACACTTACCTCAACTGAGATAGGTGACAAAATAGGTTCCTTCTCAAGTACAAGGATCTCTTCCCTAAAAGCATTAATATCAGTATCTACAAAACATGTAGTTTCATTATAAATACTTCTCTCAATCATGTGGCATACTCTTGGTTCTTGCCCAATCTTGACAAACTGATCATCAATTTTGTAAGTGGCATAGGACAGATCACACTATAAACTTCCACCCATGGCAGCACTCCACCTTCTAGATAGCAACATCCCATAATGAGGAGGGATGTCCACCACCAAAACACTCATTGTTAACTCTTTCTTTGGATATGCTGCCAGCCTATATGGCATTGCATTGATAGTCCCAATGACTGGTACCTCCCTTTGATCCATTGCACAACATCTACCTTGAACTGTATCAACTTTAAGGCCCAATTTTTCCATAATCTTAAAAGGCATAATAGTATTAGAGGCACCACTATCAATCATACAATTTATTAATTTCATTCCATTCACAAGGACACTTAAAAAGAATGGATCAATGTTTTCAAGGCTAGCATTGACAAAACTATCCAAATATATAGGAGGAATTTGAGATACAATTCCCTGAGCAGCAACACCTTTCAAAGCTTTATCCTAAGATCCACTGCATGCAACATTATTATTATGAACATTATCTACCCATGCCATAGCTCTGTCTTTGTGTTTAGGGATCCTCAACAATTCTAACAATGGAACCTTAACTATAATTTGGGACAATACAGATAACATATCAACAAGAGCAGAGGAAGGAATATCAATTTGCACTGCCTTAGTATCCTTTTGCTTATCTGATACATTAGGTGTATTGGCCACCCTCACTTTTTCATTCCTAGCCATTGTGTTAACTGGCTTCTCAATCTCACTAGAAAATCTTTCAACTCCAACTCCCTTAGGCTCATAATTCTTACCTTTTACATTCTTGAATTTCACCATGTGATCACCTTTTGATTTGTTCTCATTAGGCTCTCCGGAGTTGGTACTCTTTATAAACATTCCTGTAGCTTTTCCATTTATATGCCTTGCCACCATGCCCCTAGTTTGCACTTGGGCAATCATTTATGCAGTAATCCTATCCATCTATTCTCTAGAAGGTCTTCTTAAATTTACTAGCTCAAAAGAAGAGTTCATGTTACATGTCTTCTTATCAATGTCTTCACTATCAGAAAAAACCTCTTGATGAAAAAGGGCCTGATTGTGTCTCTTTACATTTACATCTACTTCTTCATCAAAATCAGAATCATCTTCATATCCTAGATATGAAGTAGCCATGTTGCATCGAACATCATCTTGATTTTCTTCTTGATCTATCTCCTCATTGCCACAATCTTGATTTGCAGCCATAGAATGTGCAACCACACAATGCTCTGCAGAATGAGGGGACTAGCATGCAACACACCAAGGTATGTCCTCCATGACATTTATTGAAGCTTTTTGTAGAGGTTCAAGGACAACTTTTTCATTATTTCCTCTTGCAACAGGGATAATAGGCTTGCCATCCTCCCATTGGGTGTTGTAGGGGTAGTTCTGCAATCTATTTTGCTTATTGAAATTGTTCTTGAACTGAGGCCTCTCATTGGTAGGAGCACTGATGTTCCTATTTGCAGGTGCCTTCAAATCCTTCAATGCATTGAGCACCTTATCCAATTTATCTTCTTCTTGCCTCCTAGTTCCAACATTCTTATCATTTTCTTTTCGTATTTCTTGTCCCCAAACAACTTAGGGTCATCTCTTTTCCCACCCAACTTCCCTGATATCTTTGTATTATTCTCAATATTGACAGAAATCCTAAAAGCATCTCTAAGAGTTCTTGGTTATTTTTCCCTCAACAAGTATCCCATCTTTCCATCAAATGCATTGAAGTATGTAGTTAGACAGACATTATCATCTAACCGCATAACTTGAAACAACTTATGCATACCCTTCTAAAATCTCATATTGAATTCAACTACAGATTCATTCTAATTTTTCCTTATGGTATTGAATTCATTCAACATGAAACTAGCATTAGGTCGGTCACCATATTGCTCTTTAAAACACCTCTCAAAAGAATCCCAAGTGTCAATACATTTATTAGGAAGTCTCTTAAACCAATCTCTAGCATCCTCCATTAGAGATTGAACAAATAATTTCATGACTACATCCTCATGCTCTACCTCATAATCATTAAGCATATCAACAAATAACCTAAGATGCTCCTCATAACTACTAGCATTATTACTAGCAAACTTAGGTACCTTATCTCTTATATCATTTGGAAAAGCATTCGGGTAGCCAAGAATCCCATCAAAACTAATTTGCCTATAGCTTTCTAGTTGCATAGGTCTTCTTTGAAATCCTAAACTAGTGTTCCCACTAGAATTTTTATTTTTATCTACATTCCCACCCACTTGCACATTTGACTATCTATTAGGATCAACAAATGATTTGGTAGATACATTAGGAATTAGATTACTAGTAGTAGCATTGCTAAGTGGAATAGCAATGTTCATAGATGGCATACCTAGCTCAGTAGCAGAAGGGCCATGAAAATTAGCTGACGAAGGCTTTAAGAATTGGATCTTTCTTCTTTTCTCTACAATAGTAGCATCAACTTTAGCTCTTTCAAACTCTTGAGCTAGAGCCTTGTCCTCTTTTCTTTTTCTTTATATCTCTATCTCCCTATTTGATTTAGGTGGTGGGACCCCTGGTATTGTCATTGGTTTTCTTATTTGGACACCCACCATGTTCTGCTTTCCTTTTTCATTAATAACTACAGTAGGCCTAGTGATCTCATGTCCATTCTTACCCTTAGGAAAAGGAGCATAACTTTGCACTTGTCTGACCATAGGGCCTACTACATCAAACTCATGGTCTTGCAACAAGCATTCCTGCTCACTTCTTAGAGCTTCAAGATCACCAAAAACATCATGTTGCAACACCCTAGGAGCAGAAGCAAGCATCTTGTTTCTCTCCTTCATTTCATTAATTTTTCTTAAAAGAGACTACCTCTCCATTAGAGTGTTTACTTTTTCAGCCTCTCTCTCCTCTTGTAACCTTTTGTATATGGCATCCTGCTCTACTAACTGCAACCTAAGCGCATTTAGGTCATGTGGATCTATCATGCTGTCTTTAGAGCTTGATGATACTTCCACATCAGTAGGGTGCTAATGTGGGAAATGCACTCACCTTGGTTCCATGGGCTGCCTTCTGAAATTATCTTCATCAAGATCTAAATCAATCTCAAAACCCATCTCTCTGGCTTGTTCATCCTGACCTACAGGTAATGAACCCTTGTCTTGAAATATAGCCTCTGGGGTATCATAAAATTTATCTTCAGAGTGACAACCACCTAATCTAGAAACTTTGTCCTGTGAACCTTCCTCACTTGAGGAAACATGTGGTGCTCTACCTCTGGTATTTCTTTGTTCTCTTATGGGAGCACTAGTAGACTCAACATTCCTCCTGATCCAACTCTTCTTCTCCTATCTAGGTAACTGCTCCAGAGCAATCTCTAGATTTTTTCTGACAAATGACCTAATATTCCTTCTTTTTTCCATCTTTAACTTATGACATTGGTTCTTAACCTTTTGAGTTGCCACCCACCAAAGTGGGGAATCCTTTAACTGAATACAATAGGAAAACAAGAGTACACTTTGAAAACTTTTATCTCTAGACTCTCCCCAGCAGAGTCACCATTTTTGTTGGGGACTCGGATGGGTAAATCAATCTGGTCAATAAGATTTTGACTTTGCAAGATAACTACAACTAAAGATTCTAACAAATATAATTCTTCATTGTTGTTCTCCCCAGCAGAGTCACCATTTTTTTGGTTCTTCCCTTTGATCTTCAACTTGTAAATTTATACTTTGATGGATAACTTTAATATAACTTTGACTCTATCACCACTCCAAAGTCTACAAGGAAGAGGGCCAATTAACAAGGATCAAAGAGATCCTCCTACATTTTGAGCCAAGATGCTCAAGCGGGTATACCCTTGACTCACTTCTCCAAAGGAGTCTCAAAACAATATACAACTATGTCCTTTACTAACTGACTGAAAGATATTATCATTTAAATTTGGGTGTGTGTGGTTGATGACAATGAAATGCCTCCAAAGAATGGACCAGTGCCTTAACCTAGGGCAAGGAGTCACCCAATTACATACATCAGTTGAAGATCTTAAAATAAACACTCTTGGGCTCAGGATAAGTGCTTTTCCTATTACCCCTCTCCCTCAAACACAAGGACATCATATTCTTATCTAGTTGTAAACTCATTGAACCCACCTAAAAGACTTTAATCCTAACTTTGTTAGGAACTCAGAGATGACTTCACAATACTCTTTTTTTACCATATGCTAATACACTTTGTGACACTAACATATATGAGCTCAGAACCAAAACAAGAAGACATACACAAATGTAAGATTGGAACTCAATAGCATTCTCATTAACATATTCAGGATCAATATAAAATCAAAGCAACACAAAGATAGGAAAAAGACCCAAAATCTAACTCCTCTTTCCTCAAATGTTCATACAATCATAGCCACTAGAACTGACTAAAATTCAGAATAGAACCTTAGGACCAAACCCTTACTCTATCAAAAAAATAACTACTTATACCCCTAGTCACCTTGGAATCCTCAAAGAGGATGCATCAAGCTTCAACTGACTAGGGTTAGGGTTTCAATCACCCAACCAACTAGAAACAGTCAAAAAAATAATATAGCGGAAGAAACCTAAGCAACCCTGAGAAAATAGATCCCAGAGTGATCCTCAATCATGACAATTTCACTGAGAATGTACTGAGAACCATGAAAATGCCAAAATTGTCAACCTGTTTGGCCACCTGCAACATGCCTCAAGCATAAAGAACATAGTACAGACCCCTGCAAATGATCATGGAACACCTTGGACCACACTACAATAGTTTGAAAATCATTTCCACCAACTCCAGCCACTTAAACATTGAATTTTAGTCCTTCTAGTCGCAGGAAACCCTTTTACAAATTTGAATTTGAAATACAACAGTTAGTTTCAAAGTGCCAATAGCAAATCGATGATCCACATTTAAATCTGGATCAACTTTAAGTCATGGCCATTAGATCTTTCCTTTTCCTGGGCTTTATGACTTATCTTTTAAAAAGACCCCAGTCAAACTTAGCGAATTGGCGACTGAAGGATTTTGCCAGTTTGCAAAACACTTTATGTCTCTGCTAAATATTTAGCGATTACGTGACCCTCCTTCACCGAATCGCCAGACGTTTTAGCACTTCACCATTTTACTCAGTGAATGAGTGAACCCTTTGTAATATATTAGAACCACCAAACTTTTATCAGGACCGCCAGACCTTTAGACCCCCCCTTGGCCTACTTATGCCACTTGTCACTATGCTACTCACTGAAACAGCCTAGTCATCTCTAACATAGGACCCACAATCAGTAGGCCTTTAGATCAGACGATGGGTGCAAGATCTCATGGCTCTGACACTACCCATAAGATCATACGCCAACCGTCGATCCCATCCTCATCACCAACTTTTTTGACAATGTCCCCACCCTACTTTATCATCCACATCAACCAATGAGGAGATGCCATTTGTGTACACATAGCAGTGGACTTGCCAATTTTTGTTACCTCTGAAAAAGGTAAAATCGATGGTTGTTTGAAGATCTCATGCGTCTGACACATTCCTTAAGAACTTACGCTCGTCATTGATTCTTTGTAGATGTTAGGACCCTCTGACAAGCTAGAAACTAGGTCCCACTGACAACTGCCATCACATTAAATCATGGACCAATAAAAAATTGCCAACTATGTCGTGTTATTTTGGACCCACCTTTATCTCTGACACAAACACTTGGATGATCAGACGGATGGTGCATGTTCTGAAAGGCTCAAAAGATTCTATGCACTTATACGCCAATCGTCAATCTAGAATCTTAGCCGATATCATAGAGGGTGACTCCACCATGCTGCACAGGATATCTTAGCCAATGAGGAGATGCCACCTGAGCCTACCTGGCAGTGGACTCGCCTGCATTGAAAGGTTATGTCATGGAAAGGAATCAACGGCTAGCGTAAGTTCGCAAGCCTCTGACAAATCTTACAAGAACTTACGACAACCATAGGATTTAGATGGTGTCAGAGCCGGGCCCAGGAAAAATTTAAGCCAAAACATTAGAAAGAATCAAAGGCATAGGACTTAGGAAATTAATTTTTGCTAGGCAGTTGGACTTAGGAAATATTAAAGACCGCCGAGGGATAGTAACTTAGGAAAATTTAACAGTCGACCTCGCAAGGTGATTAAATAATAAGGCACATGTGCTAAAGGGATTTTAAGTGGCCCAAAAAATTAACATTAAAATAGAACAGGGCCAGGGTAAAACAAAAGGTTTTTCATGCAACGGCTAGTTTTTTTAAATTTTTGAACTAGGGCTTGAGCCAGAGGCATGAAAAACATTGTAGAGACCAGAGGAAAACTGGTAAAGCCATGAAAATTTTTCAAAGTGCTAACACTCTTAACCTCTTATGTTTCAAGGATCCAAGGCCATTAATAACCTTATGGCATTACAACTCCCTTGTATAATTAAAACATAATAAAGACTCTATCTCAACTACTAACACTTAGAATTTAATAACAACTAACAAAGGCTAATTGTGTGACCTTAGTCTTAATGACTAACTCACCTAGCCAACATAGAAAATGACCTTCTAAGGTCTTCAACCAAACTAATCTACTCTTTTTGACTTGGCTAGAGTCAAGTACAAGCCAAAACTACTAAACATGGAGGTGGCCTAGGTGTGCTCCTGCACCACATAGTCGGTGAAAACTAGAATGTAAGATTTTTCATTAGATAGAGGGTCAATAGGACCAATAGAATGCATGCCTCATTTATCAAATGGTGTGACCACCACTTGTGGAAATAGAGGCATTTCATCTAACTTTTCAGGATGACCCATCTGTTGAAATTTATCACATTTCTTGGTATAGTTGGTTGCATCCTTAATAAGTGTAGGCCAGTAATAACTAGTTGTCAATATTTTCATAGTTGTCCTTTTAACTGTAAAGTGTCTACCATGGGGCTCATCATGATAAGCATGAATTATTTCATAAGCCTCATCCTCATGTACACATCTTTGCATGACTTGGTCTAGACTTGGTCTAGACCAGTATAAAATTTTGGTCCCGAAGGGCCCCGAAATCAATGTCAAGCTTTCGGATATGAAAGTGGAAGGGTTTTAATTTGAAATTCATTTAATTATTTTCCCTCCTTAGTTGGTTATTGTGATTGGACCATAATTTGAGGTGAAATTTGAATTATGGGTCCTCACATTACTCTAGGAGCCTCACCTTGGAACCTCTATACAAAGACTCTCATTTGCCTTCATTTTAACAACTACACCAAGCAAGACCAAGTAGTTTCATGAGAAAGAATCCATCAAGGAGACATAATTGATAAAAGCAAGAAAGAAATGGTGAAGATGCAAGATTACAAGAGGATGATATAGAAGATCAAGCCATTGTTGATATCAAGCATTTTTGTGAGCACACCATTATGAACATCTATTTGGAGCAAGAGAGATCCTTTCTTCCTTGATCCACCATTATCAATATTCAAGGATTCAAAGATACAATCATGGGGTAGAAATTACAAATTATGAGTTTGGTAGGAGTACTTTAGCCTTGGAGGCTTGGTATTCTTTCTTATCTTATTCAAATCTATGCATTGCTTTCTCATACATATTCATGCTCAGGTTTCAATCTAGAGGATTAGATCTTGGAATTACACATTCAATACACACACATATTATATTACATCCAGCTATTTGTGGAGGTGGTGATCACCAAAATGAGGGTTTGACTAAGGAAAAACCCTATATAGCCACCCCAAAATACCATTTTCAGATCTCTGCACTCGTTGTTTTGAGAATTTAAGTGTGGATTTTAGTACCCTTTTCGTCAAACTTTTAGGATCTGTGAAAAAAATTTCTATCAGAGCTATTTCAGGTCAAGGATGACCTTTAGTGAGGGGTAAGATTGTGCTTTGTTATCTAGGTCAAAGTCGACCTGATTCCAGAGAGACAAAAGTTTTCTAGTTTTTCTCTGTTATGGATCGGGACCAAAAAATCACAAGAAACAAAACCCATAAAACTTTTCTCTTTGGAATCAGGTTGAATTTGACCCAGATAGCGGGGCACAATCTTACCCTAGGGCATAATATTACCCCTTACTAAAGGTCATCCTTAACCTAAAATATCTCCGACAAAAATTATGTTCGCAGATCCTGAAAGTTTGACAAAAAGGGTACTCATATGTACACTTAAATTCTTGAAACGACTGTAGATATCTGAAAATGGTATTTTGAGGTGCCTATATAGGGTTTTTCCTTACTCAAACCTCTATTTTGGTGATCTCTACCTCCACGAACAGCCAGATGTAATAGAATATGTGTGTGTATTGCATGTGTAATGCCAAGATCTAATCCTCTAGATTGAAACCCTAGCATGAATATGTATGAGAAAGTAATTCATAGATTTGAATAAGATAAGAAAGCATACCAAGTCCCCAAGGCTAAGTTACTCCTACCAAACTCATAATCCATAATGTCTACCCCATGATTGTATCTTTGAATGATTCAAAATTGATAATGGTGGATCAAGGATGAAAGGATCTTTCTTGCTCCAAATAGGTGTTCACAATTGTGTGCTCACAAAAATGCTTGATATCAACAATGGCTTGATCTTCTATATCATCCTCTTGCAATCTTGCATCTTCACTTCACCATTTCTTTCTTGCTTCAATCAATTATGTCTCCTTGATGGATTCTTGCTCATGAAATTGCTTGGTCTTGCTTAGTGTAGTTGTCTAAAATAAAGTAAAATGAGTCTTTATATAGAGGTTCCAAGGTGACGCTCCTAGAGTAATGTGAGGAACCATAATTCAAATTTCACCTCAAATTATGGTCCAATCCCAATAACCATCTAAGGAGGGAAAATAATTAAATGAATTTCAAATTAAAACAATCCTGCATTCGGATCTGAAAGCCCAACATTGATTTCAGGGCCCTCCAGGACCAAAATTTATAAAAGGGGATCAAATCCTAAAGGAGGTCAAAGAAGACCTTGACTCTGACCTAGGTCAAAGATGACCACAACTCTGACCTAGGTTAGGGTTGACCTCAACCTTGACCTAGGGGTCCATATCCAGCCAAAATAGAAAATAGAAGCTTCCAGGGGTGCCCAAAAACCTAGAAATGATGACAGAACATGGTAGATTACTAGAGAGAGGGACAGAGTCCTTTGATGAACATGATTAAGACCAGGAGGACCTATGCCTAGGTCCTACCTAGAAAATAGATCTATAGAGAAGGGAAATTAAGGATAATCCTCAGGATCCTAACCCTAATTTCACCTAGAATGAAAGAATCAAGTGCAAAATGCATCCTAAATGCAAGTCTATCATGATAAATGCACTAAAAGAGGGTGCTAAACCTATCAAGATGGAAGTGATTCCATTTTAAGATGATACAAATATATTATCAATCCAAGAAAATTGAGAACTTTTCTCAACAAGGAATTTTCTTTCCTTGGGAGAAAAATATGTAGGCATCTTGTCAGCTACAAGGTAGTTAGCTATATCAGCATACCATGGTCTTTTGACAACAATATAAAAAAAATGTTCATCAAGGAATGCATCATTAATTACAGAAGTGTCACTATTATCATTTTGGATCCTTGATAAATAATCAGACACAACATTAGCTCTACCTAGCTTGTTAATGATAGTTATATCAAATTCATGTAGCAACAAAAGCCATCTTGATAACCTTCCTGAGATTGAAGGTTTGTTTATAAGATATTTTATAGCTGCATGGTCACTATGAACAAATATTGGGTATCATGTAACATAATGATGGAACTTTTCATAGATGAAAACCAACAACTCCTTTTTAGTGACTATAAGATTGGGCTCTGGTCCATGTAAACTCTTGTTGATATAATAAATGGCATGTTCAAGGCTATTGGCTAGACGATATAAAGATAACTTCTTAATTGTTTAGCCATCTGAAATGGTAATGTTACCTGAATGATAACTTATATTGGCATCAGCTATGGCTAACAAAGTGATGCAGGAGAATCTTGAAATCTTGGCAATCTCGTATCACCAAAAAAAAGTTAGAGTTGTTAGATATGCTTAGTAGTTTCTTTTGGACTCTTGGTGATGTATTCATGTTTCCACCAACGGGGCTCAATTGCTACTCAATTCATTCATTTACCGAGTTGGCTCAATTGGGTAACCGAGTTAATTTCTTGTCCATTGGTAATCTTGCTGACTGAGTGGTTTATTTTGGATTTTTGTTGAGAAACACTTGTGCATTTAATTTTCCTCATAGAGTTAATGGTTGCATCGATCATTGGGAAGCTTGTGGACCTGGATCTAGTCATTTCTTTCCCCAATGATTGGATCTAAAGGTCAACTTGTTTTGGTAGCCTCTTGTATAAATAAAGTACTATGTTATAGTTTTAGGTATTAGTTTTGAGAGATAGGAGATAGGATCTAAAAGTTGAATCCTTCCATATATGAGGATTGTTGTAATTGAATTCTAATTGTATTTGGTTGTAACAGGGAAGGCCTCACAACCTGACATGTATGAAGTTATTGATGAATAATATATGAAGTTTTTGCATTCTCTCGCTCCCTTCTTGTGTTGTTGCTTTTGTGTGATGTTTTTACAAGGAGGCTAGTCATTTGGGAGTGTATTTGGCCCTTTTCCCAGTCTCTTTGTGTTAGACGGTATTAGAGAGAGGTTAGATCAGGCAAAACTTTAAGAAACCCCCTCCCTAGAAAAAGTGTAAAATCCTGGTGAATCGTACATTATTTTGGTTGGAAAAAAATAATATTGTTGGTGAATTGTTTTAATTTGAAAGGAAAAAATATTAATTTAACTGGTGATTTTTTTAACTCTATGAAAATTCTATAAAATCCTGGTGAATCTTTCATTGTTGAAGAAAATTATGGATAGAAGTACACATACCTAGAAACCATCATTTAATCATTATTGCTATATGGATCCTAATTAAATATCATACTTGAAGGTTAAATCTCATAATTTTAAATTACCTCTAAAACCTCAAATGACTTTTAATATTTTAGTAAGGTGTCCAAAGTTAGTTTTATATCATCTGACATATAGTAAACCTATTTTTTATAATCCTAAATCAATGGTATAAATCCTATTTCAGGCCAAACTTTTAAAGGAGACCAAGTTCCAGAGAAAGTATCTGAAATAAAGACGTGTCCACAACGGAATTTATTTCGGGCCAAAGTTTGAAAGGATAAAAAGTTCCATGAAAAGTCTCCAGAATAGAGGCACATGTCAAATCTATGTACTTAACCATACTCTAACTTAAATTTTGACCAAATATTGGTGAATATGACCATCGATTAAGACAAGCTTTGGAAATTGTAGGAAAAAATATTTAATTTATTGTGTGGAAAAATTAGATTCTATTGGTGAATTCATCATTGAAATACAAATAATTCAATATGACTACTAGTGATTGGCCTATGCATGGGACCCAATTTTTATAAAGTGTAGAAGACATGGCCACCCCGAATGTCCAATTTTTTTTGCCAAATTTTGGGTCCCCGATATGTGAAATTTGCCAATTGGTGAATATTTGCCACTAAAGTTATCCCTAGGTTAGATCTTGATCTAGATTTGCAAATTTAGGTCTTTGGTCGAGGGTTCTTTCTTATAAACCCTAGTTGGTATTTTTTGTCGGGTGACAGTTTGTGATCTGACTTGCAATTGAAGAGGGTTTCAAGATGGTTCTTGGGAGGTGAGATGCAAACTTAGGATTGGTATATATGCTAAGACAAATTTCTTCGACATTAGAAGTTGTTGAGACAGTCCAACGCTGAGGAAGACATCTTGAGAATGTTAGTGATGAAGAAGCTGAAGATGAACAAGGTGAAGAAAAAATTGCACATGTGATGGATCAGGGTGAAGAAAGACTTTTGAAGGCATTGATAGACTTGAAGTCAACACTGCACTTGAATCCTCCTGAATACAGTGGTAGGATGGATTCAAATGAGTTGATGGATTGGATAACCAAGATAGAGAAGTATTTTGAATATGAAAATGTTCCTGAGGAAAAGAAGGTGAAAATTGCAAGTACAAAGTTGAAAAGTCATGCATCCTTATGGTGGGAACATCTACAATTAGACAAAAAAAGGAAAGATAAAGACAAAATCAAGGTATGGAATAAGATGGTGAATAAGTTGAAAGGCAAGTTTCTACCTTGTGATTATCAGACTAACCTAGTTAGGAGAATGTAAAGGTTGAGGTAGAAAGATAGCTCGGTAAAAGACTATACTGAGGAATTCTATAGCCTAGACATCAGATCTTGACATATTGAGGATGAGGTGGAAATAATTGATAGATACCTGAATGGGTTAAGAATTTCTATTCAAGAGGAAATTAGTTTGGTAAAGTTGGAAAGTATTGAAGAAGATTATCAGTTTGTCTCAAAAGCTAAGGAGAAATTGAACAAAAGACATGAGAAAAGAGAAAGAGGAAAAGGTGGTAGATTCCCTAGAGAAAGAGGTAGATCTTATGGTGAAAACAATATATTTGATCAAGACAAAACAAATTAGGATAAAGGAAAGATGAAGTGGAAAGGTCAAAGTTCTTCTAGAGGAAGAGGCAGTAACTACCGAGGTGGCTATAAAAGAGATGGATTTTGAGGAACTTGTTCAAATTGTGGAGAAGGACACAGATCATTTGAGTGTACACATGCAAGAAAAAAGGTTGTTAATAGTAGAAATGCTTTAGTATAAGAAGACTCACCGAATGAACTAGAGAAGGAAAAGAGCTTGATGGTCAGAAGAGCACTATGGAGTGAGTGTATCTGAGGAAATGGTTGCAAATTTGTAGTTATAAATACTGAAACACCCGAAGCCTTATCAAATTTCATGGATCAAGGATGAGCATACACTATTGGTAAGTGAACAATATTATATGAATTTGAAAATTGGAAAGTGATATGATAAGGTGTTATGTGATATCATTCCTATGGACTATTGTCATATTTGGTTGGGTAGACCTTGGAAATATGATAGACATGCTATATATGATGGAAGATTGTATAAATATACTATTTGGGCTGATGGGAGAAGACAAATCTTGTTTCCCTTGATTGAAGAATCTGTTGGTAATGTTTGCACATCTGTGAAAGTTTGTTTGATGGAAGGAAGAAAGTTTATTAATGATTTAAAGAAGAATAATGTATGTTTTGTTGTGATTCCTAAAAAGTCAAGTGTGAAAACAGTGGACACTGAGAGGAGATAAAAGAGAATTCAAGTGGACACATGGAGCCAATAAAATTTTTGAGACTTTGAAGAAGTTTTTTGAGCTGACTGTGTTAGTTTTACCTGATTTGAATAAGGTATTTCAAGTTGAATGTGATGCAAGTGGTAGTGTAATAAGAGATGTTTTTGTTAGGAATGAATGTTGAAAACATGAAATTTCTGTGTGGTCCCCCAAGAAATCATTTGAAACTAATCGAAAATCAAATTTTCTTTTTTTTTCTATGCTGCAAAATTCGATGAATGAGCCAAAATTTATGCCCAAAATACTACATGTTGGCTTTTTACAAAAAATGGACATACACAAAAAAGAAATTAGAGATGAAAAACTTAACATAATCAGAATTAAAAATAAATTATATGTTTAGATCACTAACAGAGAGATCTGCAATATCACGTCATCTGATTTTTACGTTCTTAAGCCATGAGTAAACCTGACAAGGAGCACATAAAAAAAGATGTCATTTTTTTGTATGTTTGCTAGAAAACACATCTCAGGCCTAGTTGAATCATCTAAGCCTTTGGGTTGGATCTCCAAGGAAAATCTAAGCATTAGGATATGTAAATTCTAATGCCTTACGAAGTGCATGCACCCTATAGTGCCCTATAGGGCATGCACCCTATTGGGCGAGTGCACTACTAAAATCTATGACTTCCATAGCGTGTGCGCCCTATGGAAGTTATAAATTTCAATAGTGTGCTGGCCAAATAGGGCGTGTGCCCTATAGGGCGAGTGCAATATTGAAATCTATGACTTCCATAGGGTGTGCGCCCTATTTAAGTCATAGATTTAAATAGTGATGAGAAATAGTCAGAGAGAGAGAGAGAGATCTCCACCTTCCTATCCTCTATATTTTCCCTTCTCATCCTCTTTCACCCCCTCTCTCTCACACACACATACATATGCTCTCTCCCACCTTCCTACCATCTATATTCCCCTTCTCTCTCTTTATCTCTCTCTCTCTCTCTCACACACACACACACACACAAATATGCTCTCTCTCTCTCTCTCTCTCTCCACCTTTGTACCCTCTATATTTTCCCTTATTACCCCCCTCTCTCTCTCTCTCACACAAACACACACACATGCTCTCTCCCACCTTCCTACTCTCTCTCTCTCTCTCCACCTTCATACCCTCTATATTTTTCCTTATTATGCTCTTTCACCCCCCCTCTCTCTCTCACACACACACATATGCTCTCTCTCTCTCTCTCTCTCTCTCCACCTTTGTACCCTCTACATTTTCCCTTATTACCCTCTTTCACCCCCTCTATCTCACACCCACATATTCTCTCTCCCACCTTCCTACCCTCTCTCTCTCTCTCTCTCTCTCCACCTTCATACCCTCTACATTTTCCCTTATTACCCTCTTTCACCCCCTCTATCTCACACCCACATATGCTCTCTCCCACCTTCCTACTCTCTATAATCCCCCCTCTGTCTCTGTCTCTGTCTCTCTCTCCACCTTCATACCCTCTATATTTTCTCTTATTAACCTCTTTCACCCCCTCTCTCTCACACACACATATGCTCTCTCCCACCTTCCTACCCTCTATATTCCCCCTACTCTGTCTCTCTCTCTCTCTCCACCTTCATACCCTCTATATTTTCCCTTATTACCCTCTTTCACCCCCTCTCTCTCACACACACATATGCTCTCTCCCACCTTCCCACCCTCTCTCTCTCTCTCTCTCTCTTCGTACCCTCTATATTTTCCCTTATTACTCTCTCTCTCTCTCCACTTTTTTATTTCTTTCAAAGCACGCACACACTATAGTGCACTAGCGCTATGAAAGACTGCATGTTACTCTCTGTATCTCTCTCTCTCACCACTTTTTTTTTCTTAAAAGGGCGCATGCACTATACCGCACTAGCGCTATGCAAGACTATGCATGGTATGTTCTCTCTCTTTCTCTCTCTCTCACCACCCTTTTGTTTCTTGCAAAGGGCAGATGTGCTAAATCGTGCTAGCGCTATGCAAGACTATGCATATTGTTGTTTTCTTGTTTTTGCATAGAGTGCATGCATGTTAGCTTTTTTCATAGCACGTGCACCCTATAGGGTGCACGCACTTTAGTGCGTATGCACTATGGCAGTTTGGGGGCCAAAAAGCAAAGTGGCACCTTTTTGGTCCCCCATCTTTATGGATATACCCATTTAGTGGTTCACATTTAGGTCCAAGATTTAGCATTTATGATGAGGGTTTACCATTTAGGTTTATGGTTTAGATTAATATTTAGGATTTAGGGTTTAACATTTAGAATTAGGGTTTAACAATTAAGTTTAGCATTAGGGTTTAACATTTAGGATCTATGGTATGGTTAGGGTAAGGGTTTTGTTAAGGTTAAATTTTTACTAGGGTTAGGGTTTTGGTAGGGTTAGGATTAGGATCAAGATTTAGAATTTAGGATTATGGCTAAGATTATACTTAGGGAGAGGTTTTAGGATTAGAGTTAAGATTAGGATTAGGATTAGGGTTAGGATTGGGATTAGGTTTAGGGTTAGGATTAGGATTAGGTTTAGGGTTAGGATTGGGATTATGATTGGGTTTAGGGTTTATATCATGGTTAGGATTAGGGTTTAGGATTTATATCATAGTTAGGATTAGGGTTTGGGTTAGGGGTGTTAATAGGGTGAGAGTTACAATTATGGTTAGAGTTAAAATTATGATTAAGGTTAGGACCAAGATTAAGGTTTTGATTACACCTTGGTTAGGGTTTAGATTAGGCTTTTTTTTGGATTCATATTAGGGTTTGGGTAGGATAAGGTATGCTTATACTTAAGTTTTGATTCTGGTAAGGGTTTGAATATGGATAAGGTATGCTTATACTTAGGGTTAGAATTAAAGTTTAATTAGAGCTAGAGTTAGGGTTATGATTTAATTTTATTAGGATTAGGGTTAAGTTGAGTGTTAGATTTGAAGGATTATTTTATTTGGATTTTATATAAGTTAGGATTTAGGTAGGTTAAAAATTAGGGTGATAGTTTAATTTAGTTCTATATAATGGTTAGGGTTAAGTTCAGGGTTTAATTTATCAAGTGACCCTATTTTTTAAATCTTAGCTCTAGGGTTAGGTTCATCTTGAATTTTAATGTGTAATATGATATAGAGTTAAGGTTTGGGTTCAATATAGTTTTTCAAGGTTTATTATTTCTATTTATTCAGTAGGTTTCTCCTAAACTAAGATTGTAGGTATAAAGTTTAATTTGACTTAATATTTAATTAAGATCAAGGTTAGGATTGCAATTTTTTTAAGGTTAATGTTCAATTTGTTTTAGTTTTGAAGTAAAGTGTCAATTTGGTTTACGGTAATATTTCAAGTGGCCTCTTAGTCATTTTTTGTTTCTTCCTTATAGGTTATGTTGTTCTTTTAAGCATTAATTCAAAAAAAGATCACAAATTAAAATTTGAACTATCTAATATGGTCCCATAAATCTTGGACTTTCTCATATTTTTTCATAATCTTTATGGCAACATTTATAATTTAATCATATCCATTCGATTGAATTTATCTCACCCTCTAGTGTCACAATTTTATTTTTACAATAATGACCTCAACCTAGTTTATTGATCACATTAAAATTTCCAAGCTCTCCACTAATTCAAAAATATGGCCTCCAATGACATGCAATGATTGTAATATTTGCATAAAAAGAATTTGTTGAAAATGTCATTGAAATATTTTAAACCAAATTCTTTGGCATCATTCCCCTACTTTAGGCAAGATATTTTGCACATTGCAAAATGATTGTGAAATGATAGACATGGAAGCTGAAGAGGATTTACAAACTTTAAAGCTAATGGAAGCAAGCACAAAACCTTACTCAACAACCTTTTTCAGAATCCTCCTTGCTTTTACTAAATGCAAGAATGAAACCCCTTCTTCTTTTTGTGATACATAGAAATGAATTACAGATTAAATCATAAATACTCTCTACACAAAAATATATACAATTTTGAAACTAATTATCAAATTTAATAAATTAAATAATATGGTGGCATAGCCCTCCATATTTTTTTATCAAACATTCAAAACCAAATATAATAGTAGAAATTAAATATTAAATATAAAAATTATATAAAATAAAGTATCAAACCTAAACCTTAAAGATTTTTCAATTTTGAATAAGGAACACGAAAGACTTTTTACCATTTTAAACCATTGCAAATGAATAATCTAAATAATCTAAATCTAAAAAAAATGGTGGCATTGCCCTACATATTTAAATTTAAATCTAAATATTAAAACTAAATATCAAATGAAATAATGATCAAAATCTAAAAGTAAGAGAAATATACATCCAAATCTAACTCTAAAACTAAATCTAAATCTTAAAGTATTAAAACCAAATCTTAAAATTTTTCTAATTTTAATTAGGATAGAAAAAATATTTTTCACAGTTTTAAACCATTCTAAATAAGTAATCTAAATAATCTAAATATAAACTAGTATAAAGACATTTCCCTCCATATTTAAATTTAAATCTAAATATTAAAACTATATGTCAAATGAAATAATAATCTAAATCTAAATCTAAGAGAAATCTAAATCTAAATCTAACTAAAACTAAAATTATATCTAAATGTAAAACTAAAACTAAATCTAAATCTAATTCTAAATCTAAATCTAAAACTAAATTTAAAACTAAAAATCTTAATCTAAAACTAATTGTGGTCTTTTGTTGGACATTAATAAATTTATCTTATTTTATATAAAAAAACAAATTATTAAATATAAAATAAAAATATCACCTTGATATTTGGTTGGTTGCTTGCTTGCTCTTGAAATGAACTTCTTACAAATGAAATGAGGAGACAACCTTTTATAATTAAAGAGGGTCTCTTCATAATCCCCAAAAGGTGCCTTTTCTAATTCTTTTGCCTCTTTAAATTCCAAAAAAAAATATAAAACACTCCAAAAATTTTAAATTTTTAACTTATTCAAGTCTTGTTTCTTTGATCCAATCTATTTGGAGTTAAGGTAAACCACTGAATTTCCATCTACAATTGCAGGCAAAATAGTTAGTGCTGGTCAATTCGAAGCTTTGTGTAATAGATTCATGGAGTACAGTGCGTCAATTAGGGGTTTACAGGCGCCCTGTTCTACGAGCAGGTGTGCTGCTTCTGGACTTTCACGGGTCAGAATTGGAGCAAGGCCGAAGCATTCGACAAGTATTAGGGCACTTCTTTCTCAAAATGCCTCATTTTCTTCTTTACAATCATCATCTTCACTGTATGATGTTTTGTCTGTCTCTCCCGACGTTAGTGCTCGTGATATAAAGAGCGCATACCGTAGAATGGCTCTCAAATACCATCCTGATGTCTGCCCTGCTTCAGAGAAAGAAGAGTGTAGCAGATTATTTCTTCAAGTTCAGGAGGCTTATGAAACTCTGTCAGATCCCGTGCTCCGCCAGGATTACGACTGGAGACTGCAGAACATGTTTACAGTAGGCAATTATGAAGGCGGATTGGGGAGTAGTCAAGTGTGGGAAGCTCAGCTGATGGAATTAATTAGAAGAAGATCGGGAAACAACTCGTCGTCATGGGGTAGCAGAATGAGAAGACGAAATGAACAGGGGGCTTATGCTTGCTGATGATTAAATCATGATTGCGGTGGATTATTTGAGAGTTTGTTGGAAATTGGATTGTAAAAAGGGGCGTTTGAGCGCCTTCTAGTTTTGTAAATAAATATTATTAATTTTCTGTTAACTGCATTCGTTATGTGATATTTAAGAATCTATTTGGGGAAATAGAATGATATTTGAGACACTGAATTAGGACTTCCAAATAAAATTATGGTAAAATGTTTATGTCTAATTTACCCATTTCGTGGATGTCAAAATTCACCAATTTTTCAACACAAAGGAATTGTCAAAAGGAAAATATCAATGTGAGCTTCGCACATGGTTTTTTATTTTCTAATTTACAGGTAGAACAGAGGAGCACAATTCAACATTAAATTATTTGTCCTGCGCACAGTCAATTTCTAAATTTAAAATTGAATCCGAGATCAGAGCAATTTTTGTAAGCGGTATGCAAACTAATGATTTATTGGAATAGTGTTACCTATAAGCCATCGTATAGTCGGTGCCTTTAACCAAGTGGCACTCCTATTTTTTTGGGTCATATTTTTTTGGACTCTATTATTTCAGCCTTGTCATTTGGCTTCCTATTATTTCAATCAGGTACTATTTTCTACTTTGGCATTGGAATTTATGATTTATTTAAATTTATAATTTTATAACTTATTTATTTTATTTAATAGCTTTTATTGTACAAATTAAATATTAAATATAAAAAATATATAAAATAAAGTATTAAAACTAAATAAAGGAGAAGAAAGATTTTTCACCATTTTAAACTATTGCAAATGAATAATCTAAATAATCTAAATTAAAGCAATATGACAACATTCCCCTCCATATTTAAATTTAAATTTAAATATTAAATAGAATATTGATCTAAATCTATACCTATATCTTAAAGTATTAAAACTAAATCTAAATTTTTTTCCAATTTTAATTAAGGAATAAGAAATATTTTTTTATCATTTTAAACCATTCTGAATGAATAACCTAAATAATCTAAATCTAAACCAATATGATGATATTCCATATTTAAATTTAAATCCAAACATTAAATAAAATAATGATCAAAATCTAAAGCTAAGAGAAATCTAAATCTAACTCAAACTCAAACTAAATATAAATGTAAAACTAAAACTAAAACTAAATCTAAATTTTAAACTAAAATTAAAATTATATAAAATAATAAATTATTAAATTATACAAAATAAAAATATCACCTTGATATTTGGTTGGTTGGTTTGTCTTGAAATGAGCTTCCCACAAATGAAATGAGAAGACACTCTTTTATAATATGAGAGTGTCTCTTTAGGTCCTATTATTTTGGGCCCCATTATTTTGGCATTCCCATTTAGCTTCCTATTATTTCGTCCAACCATTATTAACTTTTTTATTTAATTTAATAGTTTTTATTGTAGAAATTAAATGTTAAATCTAAAAGCTATATAAAATGAAGTATTAAAATTGAATCTTCAAGATTTTCCAATTTTAAATAAGGAAGAAGAAATATTTTTCACCATTTTAAACCATTGCAAATGAACAATCTAAATAAACGCATTATGACAACATTCCCTCCATATTTAAATTTAAATTTAAATCTAAATCTAAATATTAAATTAAATAATGATAAAAAACTAAATCTAATAGAAATATAAATCCAAATCTAACTCTAAAACTAAAACTAAATCTAAATGTTAAAGTATTAAAACTAAATCTTAAATATATTCTAGTTTTAAATAAATGAAGAAAAATATTTTTCACCATTCTAAATGAATAATGACAACATTACCCTCCATATTTAAATTTAAATCTAAATATTAAATAAAATAATGATAAAAAAAAATAAAAAATCCAATTTTTATTTTTAAAATTTAACTTATTCTTCATCCATGTGGCACCCCTATTTTTTCAGGTCCCATTATTTCGACTTTACCATTTGGCTTCCTATTATTTCAGTCACCTATGAATATTTTTGCATATTCCTATGTTGATATTCCCATTTGTATTTACACATATTTACAAATATTTATACCTATTTTTATATTATTGTACACATTTACCTAATTATAAATATCTACAAATTTATACAGATTTATACACATTTACAAACATTTATACATATTTATACACATTTATACATATCTATAAATATTTATAAAAATCAAAATCTATACTTATTGATACATATACATATTTATACACATTTAAAAATATTCATACACATTTATACGTATCTATAAATATTCATAGAAATTTATGCATATTTATTCACATATTTATACACATTTATACACATTTATAAATATTTATACACATTTATACATATCTATACACATTTATACAAATTTATAAATATTTATACACATTTAAACATATTTATATATATTAATACATATTTATAAACATTTATAAATGTGCATACACATTTATACATATTTATAAATATTTATACATATTTATAAATATCTATACATATTTCTACACTTTTATAAATATATAGACACATTTATAAATATTTATAGAAATTTATAAATATTAATACATTATCATAAACTATGTTTATTCATATTTATAAATATTTATACACATTTATAGATATTTATAAGTATTTATACACACTTACACACATTTATAAATATTTATGCACATTTATAAAGACTATAAACATTTATACATATTTATAAATATTTATACACATTTATATATATTTATAAACATTTGCAAAATATTAATATACATTTATACATATTTATCCTCATTTTTATATATTGATAAATACTTTTATATACTTATACACATTTTTATAAATATTTATATACATTTATACATATTTATACACATCTATACATATTTATTTATGCACATTTATAAACACTCATACACATTTAGGCATTTATATATAGTTATATACAGTTATAAATATTTATACATATTTGTATCCATTTACACATAGAATCTTAATTTTTTTTAAAAACAAAAATGTATGCACATGAGAACACATAATAATTGAAATGAAAAAATTTATTTGAACACATAATATGAATAATAAATTTCAAAAATAAAAAGTATGCCCATTAACACATGTACACATTGAACATAGAGTATTTTCAAATTAAAAAATGCACACTCCACATAAATTTAAATACCCACACTATAAATTGAAATGAAAAATGTTTCAACTCAAAATTTGAATAGTAAATTCGTTTCAAAGTTGCAACATATTTCACAGAAAAATATGAACTCATGCCATAGGTTAACCAGATATGAAATAAATATGCAAATTTATTCAAACATACACGGAGTTTATCCAAACATATCAAATATAAACATGTTTCACAAAAAATAGTTATAACACACACCTGTATAAATTCTAAGTTCAATAATGTCAAACTACAAATACACATAAAGTGAATCCCAAAGTTCAAACACACTTCACACTATAATTGAAACATACATCATAAGTTATTGTCAAAGTTACTATACTCTTCACAAACAGTGAAAGTGAAAGTTCAAATATATGCACATGTCAAAGTACAAATGCACTAAAATGATTGTCAAAGCTAAAACATATTTCATGTGATGTTTATTCATTTCACACATATATAATGTAAATGCTAAAGGTTAAATATACAAAAATACTAAAAATGAAAGCCTACTTAATTTGAAAAGTAAAATACTTAAAACATGTCAGTATATTAAAAAATGTGAATGCCAAAATTCAAACATACAAGATAGATGAATTTTAAAATGAATACATTCTTAATATAAAGGGAAAATTTAAATTTACACACACATTTCCCATACGATTTATAAAAGAAAATAAAATGATTATCAAAGATAAAATGCATCTCACATATGGTTTACAAAAGAAAATAAAGTTATTATCAAAGTTAAAACACATTTCACATATAGTGAGTATGTTTCACACTTAATTTGTTTAAATGTACTTTTTAAACATATACAAAATAAATGTTAAAATTTAAATATTAATATAAATGAATGTAAAAATTGAAAGACATTTCACACAAATTAAATTGATTCCAAAATTATTCATAAATATACTGATAGAAAATGCCAATGGCATCAAATAAATTGACAAATTTCAACAAATAAGTCACACTAGAAATAAGATGAAGGTATTTATGAATATTGCATATTTGATTTATAACTCAAAAATAGTAAAAACTTGTTTCACTACAACTACAAATCATCATTCTTAGCGTGAGTGTATTTTGATTAATGGAAAAGCCAAGAGAGTTATGGCACAAACACACTATAGAAATTGCAGCTGAGTATATTTCAGAATGAAGACAGTGAAAAGTTGACAATTGCATTTGGAAATGTCAATGGAAAATGTTAGGATGAGTGAAGATGGTTTTGTTTTGGTTGTAGAAGATCATGAAGCCTGTTGTAAAGTTTATTCAAAATTTTCATGAAATGCGATTACTTTTCTCCTGGATTCCCCTCATTATAGAGCAAAGCAGCCAACGTTTTTGTGTTTTCCGCTTTTTCTAGTTAAATTAAAATAAGAGAAAAAAGTGATCTAAATCCCATGGATCCATTTTGCGTTCCCACAGTCAAATAACCAGGCTCAACGAAACTGGAATCTAAACCGAGTTCAAAATGGTCTTATAAGTAGAGAAAGTTTGAATTATGATAAATTGATAGCCAAATTTGACTTTTATGCTCGTTAAATGCATTAATTGTTTTGGTACAAATATGAGTTTTTTTTATTTTCTGAGTGTCTGCCAGATTTTGCACCAACTCCATGCCAAGTTCTGAATTTGAGTTAAAATTTTGGGCTACCGAATTGATTGAGCACCTGAGCATATGAGCATAGAATGCCTAAAAGAAACGTTGCCACGAAATGTTGCAGACAATAGATTTGTAGAGAAGGCTTTAGAAATCTCCAAACAAGTGCATCTGCGCCACTTTTGAGCGGTTCTCTCTTGGAACCATTAGGCATTGAGGGTTCGATGAATGACAGCGATTTAGATGCCATCAGCAGAGAGAATTTGTTTTTGCATTTAGCCATGACTGATCCGTAATTAATTAGGAAACTTCACTACATAATTGGTCAACACAAAGCTAATTCATATAAAGTATGATTTGATTGAAATAATTTTTGTTCCTAATAAAAATGAGATTAAACAGTTCCTATGTGTGCAAAATTATATTTTCAGGTACACTTTGAAACAATGGAAGAAATACTACTCGGATGAAAGTAAGAGAACACAAAAAAATAAAGTGCAAACATAGCTTCGATCCAGAGAAACCTATATAGGGAGAAAATTTGTAATGTCCCCTTTCTTTTGATCTGCGACTCTGCAGCACTAAGTGACTGTTCTATCAGCGACAAGTGATTGAATGCAGAGAGAAGACCGCTGGCATTGAAAACTCAGAGGACTGTGGTAGTGATCTACTTGGGCTAATGATGACTCCCAACAAGAAACAGGAAGGAGGAAATGAATTGAGCTTGAATATAGATGCAATAATTTCAGAATGGAATTTGAAGTCATCATTGTGTTGGATAATGAAAATGGAGAAATTGATTTTGGTGGTGAAACAACTGCTAGTGGTGGAACAGGGATTCAAGTGAGACAGCAAGTGTTACCATTACAAATTACAAATTACCCATTAGTATCCTTTTATATATATGGTATTCATAAATATATTAAGGGAACATTCCGTATTCCACTGGGGATTGGCTTTATTGATAAAATGAATTACTAAATTATCGAAGCCTTTGGTTCGCTTTATTAGTTATTAGACCTCAAGATCTGTTGAATGAATTTAATAGTTCCACTTTACCATTGGTTTCTGTAGCTCTGGTAAATTTTTAGTTCTCTGTATTCTTTCCTCTTAATGTTGTTTCCTTTGCTTACTCTTAGATACAGAGATTGAGACTTTCAATTTTTAAGCAGGACAGTCATGCATTTCTCGCTCTCAGAAATGCTGGAAAGGTGAAAATGAGTAAGAAATGAACACTGAGAAACTCAACGTCGAGATGAGCAAGAACCAAAGTTCTATGGCAGAGTTGGAATGGTATAAAATGCTTTGTAAGGATAAAAACGTCGTCTATTATGATGCTTTCAAACAGCAGGATGACAAGCAAGGCATTCATGTAGATATGGATAGAATAAAGTTGAAAAATTTCTGGGATGACATCGTTGGCAAGGAAGAGAATCACGAATTGCCTACTGACTTCCAAACCAGAAATAAATGTTGGCACTGCATATAGAAGAGTTGTAGAGCCCTTGGACATATAAGGGAAACAAAAGCTATCTTTCAGTTATGAGGCTTTATTGACAAAATGAATTACTAAATGGTTATGCACGGAGTAGAAAAATAAAATGAAAGTCATGAACTAGCTACTGTACGGTCATGCTCTATGGTGGAAGGGTTTACAATATGTTTGAATAATGATCTACTTACATGTCCTATCAAGAAACTTAATGGAAATTCTACAGACAAACAGGGTATCGTAGTGAAACTTTTTTTATAAACCCATCTTCCTAATCGAATAAATATTGGATTTAACAGTGGATGCATAAGTATTTGATAAATACCTGCCAATATGATTGAAGCTCCCAGCCCTTGTCTATTTTGCATTTCTCCCATTGATCCCCTGAAATACACATCAAATCTCCCTACATTATCAATCCATTCTTCCTTTTCCATAATCCACCTAGGCATCAATTGGGCCCTCTGGAACTAACATACAACTGAAGCACAAGCATTAAAAAAACAATTGAAGCCCATTCACCATGAAACAGAGCACTTCTTTAAGGCTTCCCCATAATTCAACCAAGAACACTCACAACAATTCTACCATCGCACATTGAAATGATACCCACTCAACATGCATTTCCAATTAACCAGAATGTTAAAACTTTCAGCAAATGCAATCCAAATGGATACAAAATGTCTCACCTCTTGATCCACCATTAAAACTCATTTTTGAAGGTCAATTAATGCAACGGTCAACCACACTAAAACAGAGCAATGCCACCACTACCCATGGCCAACAACTCCTCCAAGAATTAACCAAAACACCCAACCACACTAAAATAGAGCAATGCCACCACCACCCATGACCAGCATGTAAAGACTGAGCTTTCAACACAAAGACCACGTCAGCAAATTTCATATGAAGACAAGGAAATCGGTCAACCAGTCAAAGGTCGAATGCACAAGTCAACTAGATACAAATATATTGTCGATAATAAAAGAATAAAAGTACTATTATGATCATAACCATTGAAAAGATAAATCATACCTTTGTCTAAAATAATAAGCAGAAAGTCGATCATCTGTCGAGTCTCCTAAAAAAACCATAATAAGACATGTTGCATCAACTACAACAAATTACTAGTTTCCATATCTCGGTAACAACCTACGACATTTTCGACCAACTGTTGATTCACATCAGTAATTGATAAGAATTAGATCAAAATATGTACTTCAATATTAACGACATAAGTAAACAACAAAATTTACCAAATACCACAATGTCGATTACGAAATGGCGTGACACTGAAAAAGAAAGTCTTTCCTCTAAGAAGCTTTAGAAACCTATTCACAAAAGTCAGCAAGGGCGAGAATATTGTGGGAGTGTGTTTCCATCCTACCATGAAGCATTAACGCTTCCCTAGAATCTTTCCTGACATGAAAGATACCCAGCCCAGCTAGAAGTAATCTAATAAAGTAAAACTAAGGAATAATGGAATATGTGCTACTTTATACATCCACAATCAAGTTCCAATATAACATGTTATGAAATTCCAAGAGATAACCTTGTAAATCTACTTCCATTTCACACATATGGAAAAGATTCTCATTTAATGCATAGTACAACATGTTTGAAGGGTGCATTCAAAACACATAAAGAACCATAACATTATCCTTTTCCTATCCATGAAAACATGGACCAAGCTCATACATTTCTGCCATTAACTCTTTTAAGTTCAAAAGATATTTATAACTTGAATTCATCATAGTACATGGAGAAAACCATATGCATCATTCTGATATATATAAAAAAAACTAGAAACATCAATTCTCTCTTGAGCAATATGTTGAAAATATCTTTTATTTTGTGTCCAACCAATATAGAAGAACATATACGTAGTTCAATTTAAACACAAGGCTAACAAACATTCCATCCTCCTGATTCTCAATAGGAAATATAATTGCATAATAAATATAAGTTTTTCTTTATAGGATCTTTTATCTCTTAAAGCATGGAGAAACACAACATAGGTTCTTGTATACATCAACCCATGCAAACACCATTTCTTTATTATTTTATCTAGTATTCCAAGTAATCATAATCTTCAATAGTATGTACTTTGTTCTGAGTCGGATATGGCCTTGTATTCATAGAATCATCCAATGATATTTAGTATTTATCTATGCATATGCATTCAATGTAAAGATAATGAAAATAAGCATACTCATAGGCATAGTCCTTCCTTGATATACTAACCATAATCAAACTTCTAAAAGATAGGTTTCAAAAAGCATAACTAACTTGGCCTAAAATCATAGGTATTCATGTTCTGATTTCACCTTTCAAAAATGGATCAATCACAAAGCAACATAAAATCCATGTTTATCCTCTCCTAACGGGATTCTTACTAAAATATTCATAAATACTCAATCTCAGAAAAACATACGATAAAGTAAAATCATATTTCATATTTTATATAATCATTCCATTTCTAAAAGGAAATTCATCAAGTTTCCTGTCATAGAAAAAAACACCATGTTTGTTCCTAAGTTTTATCTTCATCCATAAGTTAAATTTGAAAGTTGTCAAAGACTTTTGTTATGTTTACTATCTTCACTTTTCAGATAATATCCAATTTCTTAAATGCTATTATTGATTACATATTTTCATAATAAATAATAACCATCTTCATATTTCTAATCATTCAACAATTCACTAAATTCATCTGCTTGATATGTTGAAATATGGTTTAAAATCAAGTGTAAGTTTGTAATGAAAATATTTATGTTTAGATTTGGTATCATACTGACGTAATTAATGGATTGAGAACTTTGTATCAAATTCCTGTCATACTTATACATGTAGACACTTACAATATTTTTGTTTAGTGAAATTACAATTCATCATGGAAGATAATTTCCAATAGTAAATATCCCAGAATAAAGATAGTCATTGGAATACTACAAATGTTCAATAAATAAGTTCTAAACCTGAACTTGATCATAAGTAAATAAATCATTCATACGTACCATCTAACATGTGGTACTTACTAGGTGAGATGGTTATCTGTCCATTTCGCCAAACACCTGAAAAGGTTATAGAATCCATTTTTCTATTTATGCGACCTAGGCCCTCATGCCTATCTTGTCACAACAGTAATTCAAAAGAAAATTTTTAACTCGTTTCATCATAGCATTTATATTTCATCTCTCAACAAATATAATTCCTAGAAGTCTTACATCTTATCAAGAATAAGCATTCACATTTCATCAATGTAATGCAAGTGTGCTTCATTTAAGCATAACCATCCAAATAAATCATTCTAATTCATCACCATATAAAATCAACACTTCGAAATATGTTATACATCTATAACAATGCATTCAGAAGTATAACCATAAAGGTCAATCATGAAACAAGATATTTAATTGTAATTGGACATCTGTCCTTTCTATAAGTCCTTGTCTCCTATGCCTTTGGATAGTCAGCCATCCATCTGCAAATCCTGAGACGGGAGTGTGGCTCAGACACTTGTCTATTCTATCCACAAAGTATTTACACTTCCTTGGGATTCTACCTACTCGCAGAATTCCCAACCCTGCAATGCCCAACGAATAAAAGGTAGGGGGTATCTGTGCAACCATGAAACTAACTACTTTCCACATATCGCTAAGTAGAACTAATCATGAATGTGGTAGGGAGATGGAACATGGGCAACATATTTATGAAAACATATGGGAATAAGCTTTGGCCAAAGCATCTTTTTATCCCTAGGAATGAACACTGGCAAGTAGAGAAACATCCCTTTCTACCCTTCCCTATTTCCCCACATTTGGCACCCCTCACCAGAAGGTAAACTTTCTAATTCTCATAAAAAAATAAGCAAGAAGATGCAGTCCATGCATTTCATATAATTCCTTTTATGCAATAATACATTAATAACAAGAGCATGTAATTCGTACAACAAGAAACTGATCAAAATAATTATGCCCTTCAAAATTCTCATTCATCATAGGCAATCACATAATTTGAACCATCTAGTCAAATTAAAATACACATAAAAAGAAGGAGGTATTGACCATTCTGTCAAACACACCAATTATGCCTCATAACCAAATAAACTCTATTTTTTTTTCATAAAAATATGTTGACCTACTCGTCGATCATCAAAATGCATCAACTAGTACATCTATTTCAATCACCTCATAATAATTTCATGCAAGGTCTCAAATATAATCACCCATATGTTGGTAATATCATATTAATGTCAAAAAGATGCAATTTTCATGGATTCCATCATTCTGTGCATATCCATGCAATGCTTCTCATAACATCATAACTCACATCTAAGAATATTAATCAATGTTAATAATTTCATCAAATGCATTTCTAATATACACAACCCTTTGCATGTCAATTCAGTTTGATCATTTCATAATAATTGAAACATATGAATGCAAGACTAGGAATGGTATGTTCTTGACAATCTACTCCCCTTTACAATCTATCAATGTTAAACTTGACAAATGACATTACTTCGCATCACAAGACTAGCAACATAAAACACATTCTAGCCACCATAAAATCATAAGAAATCACAATCTTCAAAGTTCACAAATTTTAATTTCAAAATCCCAAGGATCAAGTAAGAAGAATAAAAAAAAAATGTCAACAAATCTCAATTGATTGAAAAAATCAAAATTTGTGGCTAGATGGTCACAAGAGAAACTTAAAATTCAAGCTAGTCCTTCACCACTTCAAAGTTCAAAATAAAACATAAATTGAAACCAAATCACATTACATAGTGACTAACACTAGCAACAAGAAGGGAGTAAAAGTTACATGTCACCTTGCGTCCAAGGTACACTACACAACATGACCATACTTCAAGATCATAAATCTCAAACTTTACATCATCATGCAATAACACATTCAATTGCCTTAAACGATATTTTCCTTTTCATTAAAACCAACTGACATGAATTGTTAATTCCCTCTTTTCTTTTGAAATCTCATGCCATGCAAGGTAGGACATATAAATATACTTTCACAAATTTTCTACGAATTTATGTTTCATATAAAACATGTTGAATTATTTTTCCTCAAGAATTTCATAATTTTCTAGTATTAAAAATTCTTTCATAACACTTGCAATATATCTTGCAATAATACATATTGCCATTATTTATCATAATCCAAGTCCTAATTTCTGGTAGACTCTCTTACCTTCATTTCATAAACATCATTCTTTCACTACATAGTATCTCATAGAATTTTATCTTCTTCCTCTGCTACAGTAATGTAGAAAAATAGAATTATTTTTTTTAAAGTGTATCCCACACACAAAGTACCTCATAATTTTTTTTAACATATTCTAACATTTTGCAATAGAAAACAATCATACCACTCAAAAGTGGATAGTTGTCAAGTTCACATAACTGTTTCAAAATTTCATAGTTCCAAGAACAACCAGGGACATTTAGAAAAATTCACACACATAAGAAATATTGTCCCTCAAATGTCTATTTCCACAAAACAAGGATCATCCTATCCTTTTCTATTAAGTTAAATTAAATTTGGAAAAATCATTCTAGTCAATCCAGGGAACCATAATTACGTTCATAGACTAAGCAGTAATTGAATCGCAATTTATGCATCTAAGGGTTCACAACTAAACATAGTAAACTAAAGGCCCTAGTATGGAACCTAGTGCTCTGATACCATATGTAAAGACTGAGCTTTCAATACAAAGACCACATCAGCAAATTTCATATAAAGACAAGGAAATCCGTCAACCAGTCAAATGTCAAATGCACAAGTCAACTAGATACAAATATATCATTGATAATAAAGGAATAAAAGTACTATTACAATCATAACCGTCGAAAAGATAAATCATACCTTTGTCCGAAACAATAAGCAGAAATTCAACCATCTGTCGAGTCTCCTAAAGAAACCATAATAAGAGATGTCGCATCAACTACAACAAATTACTAGTTTCCATGTTTGGGTAACAACCTAAGAGATTTTCGACCAACTGTCGATTCACATCAGTAATTGAAAAGAATTAGATCAAAATATGTACTTCCATATTAACGACATAAGTAAACAACAAAATTTACCAAATACCACAATGTAGATTATGAAATGGCGTAACACTAAAAAGAAAGTCCTTCTTGTAAGAAGTTTTAAAAACCTGTTCACAAAAGTCAGCAAGGGCAAGAATATTGTGGGAGTACGTTTCCACCCTACCATGAAGCATTAACGCTTCCCCGAAATCTTTCCTGACATGAAAGATACCCAACCCAGCTAGAAGTGATCTAATAAAGTAAAACTAAGGAATAATAGAATATGTGCTACTTGATACATCCACAATCAAGTTCCAATATAACATGTTATGGAATTCCAAGAGATAACCTTGTAAATCTACTTCCATTTCACACATATGGAAAAAATTCTCATTTAATGCATAGTACATCATGTTTGAAGGGTGCATTCAACACAAAAAGGAACATAACATTATCCTTTTCCTATCCATGAAAACATGGACCAAGCTCATACATTTTTGCCATTAACTCTTTTAAGTTCAAAAGATATTTATAACTTGAATTCATCATAGTACATGGAGAAAACCATATGCATCATTCCGATATATAAAAAAAAAACTAGAAACATTAATTATCTCTTGAGCAATATGTTGAAAATATCTTTTATTTTGTGTCCAACCAATATAGAAGAACATATACGTAGTTCAATTTAAACACAAGGCTAACAAACATTCCATCCTCCTGATTCTCAATAGGAAATATAATTGCATAATAAATATAAGTTTTTCTTTATAGGATCTTTTATCTCTTAAAGCATGGAGAAACACAACATAGGTTCTTGTATACATCAGCCCATGCAAACACCATTTCTTTATTATTTTATCTGGTATTCCAAGTAATCATAATCTTCAATAGTATGTACTTTGTTCTGATTCAGATATGGCCTTGTATTCATAGAATCATCCAATCATATTTAGTATTTATCTATGCATAAGCATTCAATGTAAAGATAATGAAAATAAGCGTACTCATAGGCATAGTCCTTCCTTGATATACTAACCATAATCAAACTTCTAAAATATAGGTTTCAAAAAGCATAACTAACTTGGCCTAAAATCATAGGTATTCATGTTCCGATTTCACCTTTAAAAAATGGATCAATCACAAAGCAACATAAAATCCATGTTTATCCTCTCCTAACAGATTCTTACTGAAATATTCATAAATACTCAATCTCAGAAAAACATACGATAAAGTAAAATCATATTTCATATTTTATATAATCATTCCATTTCTAAAAGGAAATTCATCAAGTTTCCTATCGTAGAAAAAAACACCAAGTTTGTTCTTAAGTTTTATCTTCATCCATATGTTAAATTTGAAAGTTGTCAAAGACTTTTGTTTCTGTTTACTATTTTCACTTTTTAGATAATATCCAATTTCTTAAATGCTATTATTGATTACATATTCTCATAATAAATAATAACCATCTTTATATTTCTAATCATTCAACAATTCACTGAATTCATCTACTTTATATGTTGAAATATGGTTTAAAATCGAGTGTAAGTTTGTAATGAAAATATTTATGTTTAAATCTGGTTTTTACTTTAAAAATCATTCTAAGTTCATAAAAGAAAAAAGTTTTACTAAACTTTTCTATTTCTTGAACTTAGTTCATCTGTTTTCCTTCCAATAAATTTGCAAAAAAATTTCATCAATAAGAATAGTTCAGAATTTTAAGACTACTCATATTTTTCAATCTAATATTTCTTTTCAAGAATTATACACAAATTCTTCTCTCTCTACATTTATATAAATCGAGAGATCTTTAATAAGAAAAATAGATATACAAAGAAATACTATAGATCTTTTAGAGACATTGTAAACCAGAATAAAAATTTTACTCACTAAGTAAAACATGAATTCAACAATAAAAGAATCTGATTTTTACTAGTAGAAATCTGGAGTTGCAATGCTTCCATTCTTCTCTTCTTTACATGTATTGCCTTCCCTTTTATTCTCTTTGTGCATTGATATTTTTTTTTTCCACAAAATTATCCTCCCTTAAATTTGTGCGGCTCAAAAATTTATAGCCAAAGGGCTATTGACTAAATAAAAACACATTCACTGACTGTGAAGCACGTTTTGGGGACTGGAAAGAAGTCAAGGAAAAATGAATTTATTATTTGGTCATTCACGTGAGTGGAAAATGCCAGCAAGTAACTAAGGATAAGATAAATATTAAAATCTCCCTTGAATCCTGGCATAAAATATGGAGTCAAACAAGGAAGACCCATACTGCGCATGTCCTTTCTTTCATGCACTCACTGCCAAAAAGCTGACATCCACTATAGATGTACAATCAATATCTATTGTGTGGGCCATTGGGTCACGACACCAGCAACTCCTCCAAGAATTAACAAAAACACTCAATATGCAATTCCAATCAACCAAAACATTAAAACTTTCTTCAAATCCAATCCAAATGGATACTGGATCCACCGTCAAATCTCATTTGGAGCTCAAATAATGCATCCCGGCAGACATTTGAGTGTAATGATGATCCAAAAGATTAAACCTCATTTGAAGATCAAATAATGCACCCCGGTAGACATTTGAAATTCAAATCCATTGCAGATGCTTACCGATAGATTTTCTTGCAGACGGCTGATACTATTTCAGTCAGCCCAAATCAATCACCTATTACAGTTAACGTTCTTGAAGAATCAATGCAGCCATGAGATTTCCAGCGTCCAATCTCAAATTAAACATCCTTTTCCCCTTCCTCCTTTTCAATCTCCTCCCTCGCCATCGCCATTGATAGATAAAAATTAAAACAGTTTGCCATCAACGCCAATATTTGTTGAAAAACGGACATCTCCAACGATAACATGTTTTTTAAATTCAACTGTACAATATTTGTTTTCTGTTGATTGGTAACATGATCTTTTTTAAAATTCGGAATGCTTTTTTTTCTCAAAACTAATATGGAATGCTTTTTCGAACACTAAATATAAATTAACAAATTCTAAAATTTTATTTTTAAGTTATTCGTTTAGTTGAAAGTAAATTGGAAAATAGAATAAAATCAATTAAATAAATTAATTACAAGATGATATAGAAATAAAAGTTAATTTTAAAAGAAAATCAATTGAGAAAGAAAGGTTGTGAGGCTTAAAGTTTCAATAAAATTTTTATTGGTTGCGAATTATTGAGCCTAAATTATTCGCAAATTTTAAATTTAGGTGAAAAATTCAATCTAAAATTCAATAAAATTATAATTGAGTTGACAAAATAAAATAAAATAATATAAACAAAAATATTTTAAATTTATTTCAATTTGTATGTTAAATGGTTGATTATTAAAACTAAAAATATTTGTGCATGTCTTACATAGCATACATATAAAACTTCCTATAAAAGATAGTATTCCACATCACTTAGGATTTGATTTAATTTAGGAGCAATTTGATTAAAAACATAGGTTTATTCATCAATACTATTTTGATTCAATTTAGTTGTAGAAAGGCAGTCCCCATCATCATTAATTTTTTAATTTAATTCAACACATCAACTGTATAACATCACGAGTATTTAAGATATGCACAAATATCATGTTTGACATCTACCATTTGATTATTGTTTGTTAAACTAAATAAAAATCTAGTCAAGATGATGGAGGTCATCCTTTCACTTGAAGTATCACATGAATATCATTTAACATAGTCTTAAGAAATAATATGATATGTATGCACAATGAGGAAACAAAAAGGGAAAGCAGATAAGGTGATAGCAACAATTGTAGATGCGACTATGATTTTACCCTACTACTTGCCCTACAAGTACAACTAGCACGTCTAAGACAATAGGGTAAAATTTAGTCGTGGAAGAAGAAGATGAAGATGCAAGAGTTGTGGTAAATGAAGAGGGAGATGGGATGCTCAATACCCTTGTTTTGGCACTTTTTGCTGGTGCTATATGGTTAGTACATAGGTTAATGAATTTATTATTGATGTCGATTCTTACTATTGGTTGGAAATGGAAGGAGATTATCCTGTGTCTCTATCTATTAGAATTTTCTCTCCTTTCAATAAAAATTGATTTGTGGATGCAGTGGATTATCTCTATGATGATGATGATGCAATCCTCCTCAATATCCTTTTTGAAGTGGTTTAAAGTAGGAAATGTTTGTTGGAGACATTAAGGCAAAAAATACTTGATAGGGGATAAGACACACAAGTGTGTTAGGGAGGATGAGGCCAAGGGTGTTGGTGTTCCTTTTCTAGGTCTAGCAGTAGGGCTCTTTCCCTCCATATAGAAATACAAATCTATGGTGCCTTCTTTTACTCTGATGGATCAGGGGTTGTACATTACTATTTTTAAGGATGATGTTTTATGTCTTTTTATAGTAGACCATATGGTTCCAAAGGCAGTATTTGTTCTTCGTGGGAAATTGTGAGGGTTTTGGAGGTTGTTGATGCTTCTCATATAAATATTTTGTAGTTATCTCACAAGTATGGTGATGTTTTTTATCTTAATGATGTCCTTAGGCATTTGAAGGTTCTGTGAAAGTTAGAGGATTGTGATATGGATATTGTTTCTTCTTTGGATTGTGTTGAGAAGGATGGGAATCTTGTTATGCCTATTTTTGTTCCCTTTATTTTTGTGATTTATTACATGGGTGGTTAGGGATTTGAACAAGTGTGGATCTAAATAGATTTTAATGATTCTCTTTTGGGTGAGTCCAGTGCTTGGTTGAGGTGCTCGATTACTAGGAGAAGGATTGTTGTAGAATCCTTCTTGGTGGCCCCTAGTATGGGTTTGAATGGTCTTATTCTTCAAAGTTAATCTCATGATTTTCACTTGTGGAAGAAAATATTCTAGTTTTCTATTTGTGTTTATTTTCCTAAATTTCCCTTGAATTTTGTAATGTAAAGATTTTTAGGAGTTTTTCCAATTCTCTTGGGCAATATACTAGTATTGATAAGATAACTTTATTTATGAAGTGCTTTTTATTTTATAGATTTTGTGTGGTTGTGGTTCTCGCCTTCTCCTCTAAATTTGGGAAGTGGGTGCAACAAGTTGAATTTGAAGACTTCATTATTTTTATAGTGGATAATGCACATAATTTCTTCTTGAAAAATAAGAACTAACACATTGTTTAGAAAATGAAGGATATATCAAATGCTAGTTTAAGGTGGAGCCAATTTCCACCTTTTGTGAGGTTCAAAAACTTGAGTGCTTAAGGATGGATAATGCTTTGGCATCACCAGAAGGAAGTGTCATTGACTTTATGTAAGAACCCTTCTAAGGCTCTATCTGTTGAACTAGAATTTCTTGTTTTGGTTTTTATTGTTTTCAAGTTTTTGTATTTTTTATAAGGGTTTTGCATAAAAAGAAAGACAGATATAAAAGAAACTTTTGAAATTGAAAGCTAATTTATAGTTCAATGGTACATGATATACTTTATTCATTCCTCTTCAATACTGAACAAAACATTGCCTACCTGAAGATGACATACCAATTTATTGATAAAAGCCTTTTGAGACCCTTGCTGGACGAAAAAAAAGAAGAAGACTCTGTAATTCCACCTTCCAACTATGAAGATTCCCAAATGATGATGTCGTATTTTCCTTCACTCCTTGACACCTCCTTCTATGATTTTTAATAATTTTTCAGACGCTCTCAACCCAAATATCATACCATATGATGGCGTAAAGAGTACAATAAAAAATAAATATTCAAAAAGCAATAAGTACGACCCTCTGCAATCAGCAATTAAATCTTTTATTCAGTCAATACAATTTTCTCAAACATCCACCCTCAATCTAACAATAAATTCTAAATTTTTTTTTACCAATCAGCTCAATTTTGACCTCTCAATGAAGCCAAACCCTCTAGCACAATTAGATGATATTGCAAACCCTCTATATGCTGATACAATGAAGTATCCATGGTCTTCAATGTCGACAAGCCCTGAAACCTACAAAAAAATCTAGTTTTCTACAACTCCAATGCTCCATAAATTTTCAATCAAAATCATCAATCAACATAATGAATTCAATTTCTCTTACAACTATTAAATACCATCAAGAAGTGCCATTTCTCCAAAAAGCATTTTAAATAACATTTTAAATGTTATTTCATTTCAACTTGGGAAATCTTCTAATAATTCATTAAGTTTGGCATTTATAATTAATTACTCAACTAGTCCCCTTCCAATGATGAATAGACCCTCAAATTAAGTAAAATTATAAAGTTATGTTATAACTTTATAATAAACATTTTTTACAATTTAATATCATTTTGGCCATAAAATTATTAATAACTCTCAAACCACTTATTATTTCACTCTGTCGTCTGAACTAGGAGTTCATCCTATAATTCCCCATGTGACCAAATACCATTTCTAAAAATACAAATGGTCCATCTCTATCACTCCAAAAATTGCTAGAAATAGCAATAAACTCACTATAAATAGAAATCATTGCATACGGAGTCCTAGAGACCTTAAACAAACACCAATCCTACAAATTTTAGGTCTTTGAACAAATGTTATCTCTCAAGAGACCCTCTATCCAACCTTAGTAAGCCTACGAGGGTCAATTAATAGGCCAATCCCTCAAATTATGATGCACAGAAAAATGGGGACATTATAGTCCACCCTCCCTGAAATTGCTTTTCCTCAAGAAATCTCTACTGTAAAGTAACTCCACCCGACCATAGGTCCAAAATATGAACTATGTAATGTCCCACACATCTCGAACCAACTCTTGTAACACCAACATAAACACAACTGCACAAGGAAAATCATCATGTCAACTATCCAACCCATGCACACAATAATAGTGCATCAAAATCAAAACATGTTCAAGAAGGCCAAGGATGAACCAATATGCTCTCTGCACACTAAACATGTTGCAATACTCAATTGTAAACCCTGTCTAAAAACTATATCCACCCAAAGAATCCCAAACTTTACTCTCAGTGCTGAGTTGAATGTTAGGATCCCAATTCACTCTATAGAGTACTCCATACAAACCATGTGGCATCAACATATTACCATTGTATGCTGCAACTAAATCAACCTCAACCAAAGGAAGAAGTAATCCACTAGCTAGAATAATCCATAGAAAAATACATATGAAAGCGTTCAAAGATGATTATACAAGGCAATCCAACTGAAGCTCAAATTAATTGTACCTCTTTTTTGAAATCAATGGAAAGACTCTCTTTCTATCGAAATTGAAGAATTGTTCATTAAACTTGATCAGGTTAGTCCTCTAGGATTATTGATTCAAATTCAATTGCTACCATTTAATATATTTATTGAAAAGATTAGTGTTACAATATACTTCTTGGATCATCAAAGAATGCATGCGAAGTGATTGTTCATGTAACTTTGTGTAATTGGTTTTCTCTGAGAAATTCAATTGAATTGGACTAATGTTTGTACTGTATAATATCTTTTCTATATATATGCATGGTAGTGGATAGTGTATGTTGTCTCTCAAGAATTGTACATAAAGATCTTATAAGGAATGACTCGATCTGCCTAATATTGGATAAGGACTAGTCTAAAGGTTTTTTCATAATTCAGGGAATATTTATCAAACTGCAAATTACATTGTTCCTGAATAGCCCCATAATAGGTAATAATAATCATTCCATGGCTTATCCTAGGAATAGTAAATTTGAACTACGTATCATTTTTCCTATGATGGAGTGCATTTAAATTGTCAATCCAAGGACGTATACTTGAAATGGGACAATACGGTTTGGGCACTAAGTCTCTCATGGAGTCATTTTTCTTCAGCTGGAGGAAGGAAAATACATGAAAGAAAATTACAGTATTGCTGCAAGAAAGTAAACACAGACATCTACTAATGAAAATGGTGTTGACAACTATAACTTCTATCCTAGTCTATTCTATCAACCCAAAGCATTTACAATGATTATCTTTGCTAGTGTTAAAGGAACATACACAGTGTATAGTGCTATCTAGGAAAGAACAACGAACTCTAATTGAATTTCTGTAAATGCTCAAATAACTTAATCTACTCTATTCTAATCCACCTTCCAAGTGGGCCCCCTTGGTCGACTTTTTCTAGCTACCAACACAAATTGAACTCAAAATCACTTCTTCATTGTATTTCCATAAAACTAATTACATTATCATGAGACAACACACAAAACTAGAAAAGTAATTTTTCTTCAACTTATATCAATAATACAACCATCTGAATACTTTTCTATCTAACCATCATATCCCTTTATATAGAGGATTTATGCTTATTTGAACACAAGAGATAACTTCTAAATAAGTCATGCCATAAAGAAAGGAAAGTACAATAGTGCATGAAAGAATAACATAAAGGCCACATAATCGCTTAACATAACATTTATCATAGAGAAGATATAGCGTAAACATGTTCCTATATTTCCTAGAACAGTTCTTCCTTCAAATTATCAGGAATGTCTCATCCCACCATAGTGACTTTCCATCATCGTGACTGAGTCTTCCTCGCTTTTCATTAATGCTCATTGATCCATTCTTCAGTCATTCCTCTTTCCTTGGAAAGTTAGTAGCATATACATACCTTCAAGCATTTAACCATTCAACTAATCCAAATATTAGAACACACATTCAAACGACTATATGAAATATTGCAATATATGTATAATATTTGGCAAAAAGGTATTTAAAGTATGTCAACTAATATCTACCCATGGGTTTTGATGGTTTGACTGTACTTATAACATATTCACAAGTTCCAATACTAAAAAGGTATAAAGAATATCTTAGAAATGTTTGAAACAAATTATAAAAATATCATAAAACAAGGACAAATTATAGACCCATCATTTTCCCCCTATGATCATAATGTTTGTCCTCAAGCATTGCATTTCTTAGATATTCTTGTGAATTCTCCTACTTTAGTCTTTCATTTTCTCTTGCTCTTGAAGGTATAATAAAATCCTCTGGTCTTCTCCTATTAATCCACCCTATAATCCTCTTGAAGCTAATCTATCTTTGTAGAATTGACATCATATAGGGGCCACATGAGCATTGGTGGCTGAAATGTTAGAGGACACTAGAGTTCGCATTGAATCTACCTCCCTAATTACATATACTTGGGTGCCATGTTTATTGTTGCTTCATGCTTAAGGTTTAACCAATCCCTTAATAAAACATCAGGCTTATTGCTTTGATCCCTTAAGGGTAATTTTTTTGACCTCTCATGATCTTTGTAAGAATCTAGATGTATATCTTCAATATAGAGTAGAGGATTCCAATCAATTTCATCAGGGATAATAAAATTATGGAGGTAAAGTTCAAAAAGTATATTTTGTTGCCAAGAAGGAAGGGCTTGGTATAGACCATAGAATTCTTTATCTTTTTTAAATTCTGACTCTTTATCTTTAATGGTCATCATTAACTGAAACAAAAGAAATTGTTCTTTTAAACATATAGCATAAACCCTGGGAGGAGGCATACAGGAAATAATTCGATCATCCAACGTTAAAGCATGGTTCATTTTTTTCTTTTGCCTTTGCAATTGCTCTTTTAAATCCTCTATTTCCTCCCTTTGTTCATCAAATTCTTGTTGCATTTTCTTTCTTTATTCTTTCCAAAGAGTTCTTTTAAATACAAACTGAAAAGAATAGACTAAAGAGTAGGTGGGCCAAAGTCTATGAGTTGAGGCTTCTTCTTCTCACTACAGGTCTTCTCTAGATAATTAGTTAACTAGGCTCTTTTGAAGGGCACAATAGAATTCCAGGGAAAACAGTGAGTTGAAGCTTGAGCCATTTGAGGTTCTTCTTGCATATTTTCCTAGACTTTTTGATGCATTTCCTTACGGTCATTCTACTACTAAAGTGGCTCCTGGTGAGTACTTTCAGGCTGACTACTAACTGATTCATTCAAATTTTGGGAACTATCTGGAACAATTGTTTGTGCTGGAGAACTATTAGAAATATGATCCATATGTGGTTTAGGGGAAGGTTGATCTGATGAGACAAATAAGTCATCTAGAGGAATATTTGGCACTTTCCCTCTCATTCAAGAGCTTCTCCACAATGGAGTCTCTATAAATTCTATTGTTTTCTTTCTAATAGTTTTCTTGAGTCTCTTTGTTGTAGGAGTGGTTGCTACAAGAATTGGCTTCTTTTTCTTATTTCTGGAAACTATAGGGATTTCAATTTGGTCTTCAACCCCAAGAACTAAAGTTTCTTTATCAATTTTTCTTTTTCCTTTTCTTTGGGCAGAGGTAGATACATTTTCCACTATAGTAGAGTGAGGTTTAGTTTCCCTAATATTTTCAGGTTCCACTCCTTGGCTAGCTTTCTCAGCTGTTGGTTGAGAAGGAATATCACTCACATGGACAAGTTGTTCAACAAGGTCATTCTAGGGATGTAAAGTCTTGATTTGGAAAAATTCATCCCAGGTTAAGGGAGATACATCCATAAGTGACATGTCAATAAGTAATTTAATCAAATCATGGTGAGTGACATAGTTGGTTTTTCATTTTTGGGTTTCTTCTGCACTAATACCCAACATATTGTAGAGAAAATTTGGGACATTGACTTGAGAATTATGCCTAACATAACTAAGAAACTTGAAATGATGTGATTGTAAGTGAGAGAACCTTCGTTTGCAAGTGAGGTACTTTATAATGTCCACTTCTAATTCATGAAATGGGGAAGGAAGGGACACATGCTTATAGCCTTTCTTGTTCACCTCAAATGGATGGTTTGCAGATAGGGTAAATTGGGCCCGCACTGACATGGCATCATGCTCATTTGGATAATGCCCACCAACCACAGGAAACCCTATCACTTCTGCTATCCGTTCCTCTATTGCCAAAACTATCAGACCCCATACATTTTCTTCTCCTTCTTTAAATGTATTCATGAATTGGGTAGCTACTTCCACATCAAATTCAGTCAATTTTAGGAAAAATTTGTGCCACCCACAAACATGAAATTGCCTGATGAATTCCACATCTATAAGAAAGATAGTATTAATCACTGGTTCATGGCCCATTAACTTCCCACTCATTTCTCCAAACTCTTTCTAAATTCACTCTGCAATTTTTCAATTATAATTTTCACTGTTCCTTCTAAAATTCCCCAATTCCTCTAATCATCTTTGTAATACCTTGAAATTTAGCTCCTAACTACACCTTTAACTATGAATTCCCTTGTAATCTCTATGTTACATTTTTAAAATGATAATAATAGCACTTAAGGCAAGGGAATTATAGTTTTGAATTCAATTAATTTTTGTACAACTTGATTATGTCATTTTAGGGTTACATCAAGGCAGAGATCGGAGATGATTCAGAAATTGGAGTATGACACTTATGTGAAATATAAAGGACTTAATAAAATAGAAAATAAGTATAGATTTGAAAAGATAGGGAAATCTCTTAAGAAATTATGAGTACGAAAATAGTGACTTGGAAAATTAATACACTTCCTTGCCCCCTACGTAATTAAGATAAGTGTTTGCACTTGTCATACTAAGCATGAGGTAGGAAATAGGTGTAATGCCATATTATAAATAAATACAGTATTAAATATAATAGTCTAAATGTACGAACTAAAAGTGGAAGAGATCAAATTGTTATACCTTCTATTATGATTTGCCATGCGTGAGAGGTTGATGGAAATTGAAAACTTCATCAAAAGAACTAGTGTTGAAGATGATCGCATCAGCTAGCATGGTGATTATTGAAAGAAAATAAAATAAAAATGTTATGATGTGGATAATGGGTGGATGGAAGGTAGATAAATTGAGTGGAATAGAAAGAAGAATGTAGAAAATGAATGGAGAAAGAAACTTTATTGAAAATTAAGTGTTTATTATTATCATACCCAACAGAATTTAGGGTAAAGCTACAGGAATAAGGTTTGCACCTTCTGCTATAGGAAATACTACTTGTGGTGATTTTGAAGTATTATCACAGAATTCCAGCAGGAAATGATCTTTTTTCTATGGTTGATGGTATAGACAAAGTCTATGACCATTTACCAGCAACTTGAAATGAATAAGATCAATGGTGGATAATTGGACTGATCCATTATCGACAACATGATCAATTTCATAGGATCCTAGCCACCATGTTTGTAACTTGCCAGGTATTTTTTTGAAACATGAATCAAATAATAATGCCCAATCACCTACTAAGAAGCATTTGTTCTTGATGTGGGAGTCATGCCACTTATTTCTCTTTTTCTAGAGTATCTTTGTTCTCTACAAGGTGGATTTCGTCATTTCATCCAAACAGTTGAGGTGAAGAAGGCAGTCACATTGTGCTATAGGAAGATCAATGTTGAGCTTCAGGGAAGTTTGCAATATTTTATGTTTAAATTCAATGGGAAACATTATAGTTTTCCATAGGGTATTTCAAAAGGATTGAATCCTGATGTTTCCTTCCATGTTTTTATGTAATCCTAGACTACTTTTGAAAGGTGGCTGCTCCAATCTTGGCGATGTAGTTGAACTATTTTGGTAAGAATAGCTTCAATTTCTCTATTTTGGTTGATGTGAATTGTCCCCCTTGATCTGTTACTAGCTCTCTGGGCACACCATAGAGGGAAAATGTTTCTTCATATAGGAATTCAACCACTTTTTTTTTCCGTGCATGCTTCATTTCTTTGACTTCGACTCATTTGGTGACATAGTGATGTATGGTAACTCCAAGGCTTGCTTGCACATCCACCAAGAGACTTCACTTGTCTCCACAAGAATCTTATTATTCTTTAGGATCTTCCCAATAGGCTTAGGTCATTAACTAAGGCCTACACAGACTCTACTATAAGATTCAATCAATTGATGCTTCACATTGGAGGACTAACACCATGGAGTTACTTCTCTTTCTACTCTACACTTAGATGGCTCTAAGTGCCAAATCCTCAAATTCTTCATATTTCCTTGTAGGGGTGTTCTCCATATGGAAAAATTTCATATATTGATGAATTTGAACCATTTTAGTGGGATCTTGTATCATATCCTTATCAGAAGCAAGATTTCATCATAAGTGACCTTAAAAGTAGGCCTATTCCTTGTAGCCTTTACCAGTCACGTTTCCCTCTTTTTCAACAAAACTTTCCCAAACAACTAGACAATCTAAAACCAGATATGCATAGTCTTTTGGAAGTTTTAAAATATTCACAAGGAATTTGGGTCTGACAAAGGCCGTATAATGGGTTCCTACAAACTAGAACAATAGGCCTAATAAGCCTAATTCCAAGGAGTTAACAGTGAACTTGTTTGAAACTTGCTCAAACCTTGGACTAGATGATTGGTATGGATCCAATCTTGATAACATGTTATGGTATGATGAAACCCTTCCCCATATTGTACCTGTATCATACTCTACCTTCATATCCTGCAAGAAAACTTCAAAATTTCAACTCTTAGACCTCTAATCGGGCTCCAAATGCTCACCTAGGGCCTAGTCATAATAATAGCTCCTCATTCTTTCAAGACTCCTACTCCTAAAAATATTTACACTAGTGACTCCCCTTCCATTTCCATCTATCATGAGTTGTTTCCCATGGCTAGATTTCATGGGGGAGCCATGACTTCTTAGACTGGTCAAAACAAAACCAATCTAGACACCCTAGCTAAAACACTAATAATCAGAAGATAAATGACCTCAAAACAACTAGCTCTTCAAATGAAAAAGTCTTGGAATAGTATATAGAACACTAATTAACCATTAGATTTGGTCTTTGAATCCATAAGATATGACTATCAACACAAGGTCGCGATAATTTCACTATAACACACTTGCAAAGCTCTATTCACACACTTCAAAACTATTACAATGCAACATAAAACATCAGATTCAAGAATTGGATTACATTAGATGCCATCTCCTTCATTTTGGGGCCTATTTTCTGATTCACCACCTCCTAAAGTTTAGGGGATCTAAAGCTATTTGAGTTGCATGCAACATTTGCAATAATTGCAAATGTTGTCATGACAACTTCTTTGCAACAATTGGCATCTTTCATTTATGCCATGATCCTAATTCTTAGGACTCTTAACCTCCTATGTTTCGAGGATCCAAGGCCATTAACAACCTTATGGAATCTTTACAACTCCCTTGTGTGTTTAGAACACAATAAAGACTCTATCTCAACTACTAACACTAAGAATTTAAGAACAACTAACAAAGGCTAATTGTGTGACCTTAGTCCTAATGACTAACTCACCTAGCCAACATAGAAAATGACCTTCTAAGGTCTTCAAGAAAACTAATCTACTCTTCTTGACTTGGATAGAATCAAGTACAAGCCAAAACTACTAAACATGGATGCAGCCTAGGTGTGCTCCTGCACCATCCTACGCAAAATAAAAAGATCAATCCACCCTTGGATTGAGGATTCTTGGATCAATCCCCATCTTCTTGAACTCTGAATCCTTTATCCATACTGCATTAGCATCAATCTTCCCATGCTTCTTTATGAGATGTTCTTTATACTCTTTAGTTCTTGTCTTTTTATAGACCCTTGTGTCCAAAACACCGTCAGCCCCTGTGACTATAGCAGTAGGTAATTGCAACTCTTCCACATCTTTGATTACTTCATTAAGATTCTAATCCATATCTTTATATGGTCCTCTATAATGGACTAAGTCTGCAATGTTAAAAATTTGTGACAGTCCACTGTCTTCCGGTAGTTCAACTTTGAAAGCGTTATCACCATACTTAGCCAATAGAGGACAGGGTCATATCCTCATCATCTACAACTTGTGAGGGACTCCTATTTGCAATCTTGACTTGTTAAGATGCACCATGAATAAGTCACCAACATTAAACTCAATTGTTCTTCTACTTTCATCTACCTTAGCTTTGTGTTTCATGGTGTTCTCTGTCAAGGTCTTCCTCATGGTTTCATGTATCTCTTGCATAGAATATGCAAAGTCAACAACATAGCCACTTCTATTCACTCCATCTTTCAAATCTCTCAATTCATAAACACCTCTAGGATGTAGTCCATATACTTTTTCAAATAGACTCTTCCCTGTTGATCTATTGATAGTGTCATTATAGGCATATTGAGCTTGCCCAATCAATTGATCCCATTATTGACATACTCCTTAGTCAAGCATCTTAGAAGATTTCCAAGGCTTCTATTAACAACCTTGATTTGACCATGAGTTTGGGGATGGTAGGCTGATCCAAAGGACAAGTTAGTGCCTAACATTTGCCAAAGATTCTTCCAAAATTGACTCATAAATTTAGTGTCTCTGTCTGACACAATGGTCATAGGTAACCCATGGATTCTCACTATTTCTTTGAAGAAAAGAGAGGCTATTTGACTAGCATCATTAGTGGTCTTACATGACACAAAGTGAGCCATCTTGCTGAACCTATCCACAACCACATAAACACTATCCATACCTTGTCTTGTGTTGGGTAACCCAACTACAAAACCCATACTCAAGCATTCCCATGGTCTATTAGGAATAGGTAGTGGTTGATAAAGACCTACATTTGAAGAAGTTCCCTTGGCCTTTTGACATACAACAAAACTCTCCACATACCTCCTAACATTTAGATTCATCCCTGGCTAATAGTAAAACCTTGAAATAAGGTCTTGAGTCTTAGTGATCCCAAAGTGACCACTCAAAGCACCATTATGCTTTTCTTGCATCAAATTATCTCTAATAGAACCTCTAGGAACACATAATTGATTCCCTTTAAACAAGAGATCACTTTGCAAAGTATACTCAGCATACCTACTATGAAAATGATTCTTGTACTTAGCACATACATTGTATATGTCAGAAAAATCTTCATCATCTGCATATAGATCATTGAAGTGATCTATTCCCATGCTCTTCAACTGAATTTCTTGGATTGTGAGTGTCCTTCTAGACAATGCATCTGCCACCTTATTCAGGAGACCTTTCTTGTGCTTGTTATTGAAGGTATACACTTGTAGGTACTCAACCCACTTCATGTGCTTTTGACTCAACTTCTCTTGTGAATTCAGGAAACTAAGTGCTTGATTGTCTGAATACACAATGAATTCCTTTGGAAGAAAATAGTGTCTCCATTTTGTTAGAGCCTGTACCAATGCATACATCTCAAGGTCATAAGAAGAGTACTTCCTCTTAGCCTCACTCAACTTTTCAGAATGGAAAGCCACTGGTCTGCCTTCTTGGCTTAGAACAACCCCAATTTCTACATTCCAAGCATCACACTCAATGGTGAAAATCTTCTCAAAGCTTGGCAGCACTAAAATAGGTTGGGTAGCTATCTTCTCCTTCAACAACTCAAAGCTTGTATTAGCATTCTCATTCCAAACAAACTTGGTTTTCATTCCTCCCTTGATAGTATCCAACATGGGAACACAATTTGCACTAAACTGCACTTTCTGACTGCTTCCTCTGACACAATATTGTTAGTAGAACCTAAATCAATAATGACCCTACATACTTTCCCCATCATCTTGCACTTAATGCTAAACAAAGACCTCCTTTGGCTTGGCTCCTCCTTCACCGGCTCCTTGTTTAGAGTTCTCCCCATCATAATATTTTCTCCTTCATTTGAATTCAATGGTACTTCAACATGCTTCTCTACTACATTAGACTCATCTTACACAAGGTGAGCTCTCTTGTCACCTACTTGTGATGAACAACCTTTCTCTAGACATCTATAGGCAGGGTGCCCCATTTGATTGCAATGGCAGCACTTCATATTTTCAAAGTAATTGCCTCTTCCTCCTTGTCCACCACTTCTTCCTCTAAAGCTAGAGTTAGAACTCCTTCCTCTACCACCTCTACTTGAGCTTCCTTCTTGCTGCTCACTGAATTTTACATCTCCTTGACTTCTTGATTCAGAACTTCTTCCACCATAGCCACCTCTTTGTCCTCTACTATATTTACTCTTAGCTTTTCCTTTAGAGGTTTCTTGTTTCCTTCTAATTTTCTCTTCTATCTTCAAGGCCATTTGATAGCGTTGGTGAATGGATTTGAAGTTCACTAGACTCATTTCCTCTTGTATAGACCATTTGAGGCCATTCAAGTACCTTTCAAGTTTGATACTTTCATCTTCAATTACCTTGGATCTCAAACATAATTTTTGAAACTCCTCAGTATATGCTTGGACATCTAAATATTTTTGCCTAAGATTGTGTCTCCTCCTATGAAGTTGGACTTCATAATCATCAGGAAGGTAATCCTACTTCAGTTTGGATACCATGCCCTTACATGTCACAATAGGACCTTTTCCATCCTTTTCCCTCTTGGTTTTCACAAACTTCCACCAAGTAAGAGCTGAACCTCTTAGTCTAGACTTGGCCACCATAACTTTTTGTGCCTCTAAGATACCATCACATTCAAAATGGTTCTCAATGTTTTCTATCCAATCCGTGACTGAATATGGATCCATTTGTCCATTGAATAGTGGAACACCTTCCAAAGCTTTCCCACTCAATGCCTTCAATGCTTTTAAGAATGGCTCTTCAGGAAGAATAGGGTTAGGTGTTGGAGCTTCCTCCTCCAAATCTAATTCCTTCTCCCTTGCTTCTTTTTCTTTCCTTTGGTCAATTTTCTCTTAGACCTTATCTTCTTTGTCTTGGACTTCACGCAAGACCTGCTCCATTTGAGCTAGTCTTTCCCTTAGCAACTTGTTATCTTCTTCTTGTTCCTCAACCTTCTTGGCTAACTCAGTGTTAGTCACCATGGTTTTGTCTTCTCTTGATCCAATTGGTTTATTCTTCCCCACTGATTTACTAGGCTGCAACATCCACCACAAGCCTAATCAATTCAAGCTTCGATACCAATATGATGTATGGTAACTCCAAGGCTTGCTTGCACATCCACCAAGAGACTTCACTTGTCTTTACAAGAATCCTATTATTCTTTAGGATCTTCCAAATAGGCTTAGCTCATTAACTAAGGCCTACACAAACTCTACTATAAGAGTCAATCAATTGATGCTTCACCTTGGAGGACTAACACCATGTAGTTACTTCTCTTTCTACTCTACACTTAGATGGCTCTAAGTGCCAAATCCTCAAATTCTTCATATTTCCTTGCATGGGTGTTCTCCATATGGAAAAATTTCATAGCTTGATGAATTTGATCCATTTTAGTGGGATCTTGTATCATATCCTTATCGGAAGCAAGATTTAATCATAAGTGACCTTAAAAGTAGGCCTATTCCTTGTAGCCTTTACCAGTCACGTTTCCCTCTTTTCAGCAAACATTTCCCAAACAACTTGACAATCTAAAACCAGATTTGGATACCCTTTTGGAAGTGTTAAAATATTTACAAGGGTTTTGGGTTTGATAGAGCCCATACAATGGGTTCCTACAAATTAGGACAATAGGCCTAATAGGCCTAATTTCTATGAGTTAACAGTGAACTTGTTTGAAACTTGCTCAAACCTTGGACTAGATGATTAGTATGGATCCAATCCTGATAAATTTTTATGGTATAATGAAACCCTTTCCTATAATATACCTATACCATACTGTACCTTCATATCCTACAAGAAAACTTCAAACTTTCAAACCTTAGACCTCTAACCGGGCTCCAAATGCTCGCCTAGGGCCTAGTCATAATAATAGCTCCTCATTCTTTCAAGACTCCTACTCCTAAAAATATTTACACTAGTGACTCCCCTACCATTTCCATCCATCATGAGTTCTTTCCCATGGCTAGATTTCATGGGGGAGCCATGACTTCTTAGACTAGTCAAAACAAAACCAGTTTAGACACCCTAACTAAAACACTAAAAATTAGAAGATAAATGACCTCAAAACAACTAGCTCTTCAAATGAAAAAGTCTTGGAAAAGTATATAGAACAATAATTAACCATTATATTTTGTCTTTCAATCCATAAGATATGACTGTCAACACAAAGTCTGGGGAATTTCACTATAACACACTTGTAGAGCTCTATTCACACACTTCAAAACTATTACAATGCAACATACAGCATGAGATTTGAGACTTGGCTTACATTAGATGCCATCTCCTTTATTTTAGGGCCCATTTTCTGACTCCCCACCTCCTAAATTTTAGGGGATCCAAAGCTATCTGAGTTGCATGCAACATTTGCAATAATTGCAAATGTTGTCATGACAACTTCTTTGCAACAATTGGCATCTTTCATTTATCCAATTATCCTAATTCTTAGGACTCTTAACCTCCTATGTTTCAAGGATCCAAGGCCATTAACAACCTTATGGCATCTTTACAACTCCCTTGTGTGTTTAGAACACAATAAAGACTCTATCTCAACTACTAACACTAAGAATTTAATAACAACTAACAAAGAATAATTGTGTGACCTTAGTCCTTGTGACTAAATCAGCTAGCCAACATAGAAAATGACCTTCTAATGTCTTCAACCAAACTAATATACTCTTCTTGACTTGGCTAGAGTCAAGTACACGCCAAAGCTACTAAACATGGAGGTAGCCTAGGTGTTCTCCTGCACCTCATAGTCGTTGAAAACTAGAATGTAAGATTTTTCATTAGATAGAGGGTCAATAGGACCAATAGAATCCATGCCCCATTTATCAAATGGTGTGACCACCACTTGTGGAAATAGAGACATTTCATCTAATTTTGTAGGGCGATCCATCCATTGACATTTATCACATTTCCTGGTATAGTTGGTTGCATCCTTATGAAGTGTAGGCCAGTAATAACTAGTTTTTAATATTTTCATAGTTGTCCTTTTAATTGCAAAGTGTCTACCATAGGGCTCATCATTAAAATCATGAATGATTTCATAAGTCTCATCCTCATGTACACATCTTTGCATGACTTGGTCTAGACCAGTATAAAATTTTGGTCCCGGAGGGTCCCGAAATCAATGTCGGGCTTTCGAATCTGAATGCGAAAGGGTTTTAATTTGAAATTCATTTAATTCTTTTCCCTCCTTAGTTGGTTATTGTGATTGGACCATAATTTGACGTGAAATTTTGATTATGGGTCCTCACATTACTCTAGGAGCCTCACCTTGGAACCTCTATATAAAGACTCTCATTTACCTTCATTTTAACAACTACACCAAGCAAGACCAAGCAATTTCATGAGCAAGAATCCATCAACGAGACATAATTGATTGAAGCAAGAAATAAATGGTGAAGTGAAGATGCAAGATTACAAGAGGATGATATAGAAGATCAAGCCATTGTTGATATCAAGCATTTTTGTAAGCACACCATTGTGAACATCTATTTGGAGCAAGAGAGATCCTTTCTTCCTTGATCCACCATTATCAATATTCAACCATTGAAAGATACAATCATGGGGTAGATATTATGGATTATGAGTTTGGTAGGAGTACTTTAGCCTTGGGGGCTTGGTATGCTTTCTTATCTTATTCAAATCTATGCATTTCTTTCTCATACATCTTCATGCTAGGGTTTCAATCTAGAGATTTAGATCTTGGCATTACACATTCAATACACACACATATTCTAATACATCTGGCTATTTGTGGAGGTGGAGATCACCAAAATGGGGGTTTGACTAAGGAAAAACCCTATATAGCCACCCGAAAACACCATTTTTAGATATCTACAGTCGTTGTTTTGAGAATTGATGTGCGGATGTAAGTACCCTTTTCGTCAAAGTTTCAGGATCTGCAAACAAAATTTTTGTCAGAGCTATTTCAAGTCAAGGATGACCTTCAATGAGGGGTAAGATTGTGCCCCGTGGTAAGATTTTGCTCCATTATCTATGTCAAAGTCAACCTGATTCCAGAGAGACAAAAGTTTTATGGGTTTTCTCTGTTATGGATTAGGACTAGAAAACTACAATAGACAATTCCATAAAACTTTTCTCTCTAGAATCAGGTCAACTTTAACCTAGATAGCGGGGCACAATATTACCTCGGGGCACAATCTTACCCCTCACTGAAGGTCATCCTTGACCTAAAATATCTTCGATAGAAATTTTGTTCGCAAATCTTGAAAGTTTGACAAAAAGGGTACTCATATATGCACTTCAATTCTCGAAACAACAACTATAGATATCTGAAAATGGTGTTTTGGGGTGGCTATATAGGGTTTTTCCTTTGTCAAACCCCCTTTTTTGTGATCTCCACCTCCAAAAATAGTCGGATGTAATAGAATATGTGTGTGTATTGAATGTGTAATGCCAAGATCTAATCCTCTAGATTGAAACCCTAGCATGAATATGTATGAGAAAGCAATGCATAGATTTGAATAAGATAAGAAAGCATACCAAGCCACCAAGGCTAAAGTACTCCTACAAAACTCATAATCTGTAATTGCTACCCAATGATTATATCTTTGAATGCTTGAAAATTGATAATGGTGGATAAAGGAAGAAATGATCCCTCCTGCTCCAAATAGATGTTCATAATGGTGTGCTCATAAAAATGCTTGATATCAACAATGGCTTGATCTTCTATATCATCCTCTTGCAATATTTCATCTTCACTTCACCAGTGTTGGCTTGCTTCAATTAATTATGTCTCCTTGATGGATTCTTGATCAAGAAATTGCTTGGTCTTGCTTGGTATAGTTGTCTAAAATGAAGGCAAATGAGAGTCTTTATATAGGGGTTCCAAGGTGAGGCTCCTAGAGTAATGTGAGGACCCATAATTCAAATTTCACCTTGAATTATGGTCCAATCATAATAACCAACTAATGAGGGAAAATAATTAAATGAATTTCAAATTAAAACCCTTCTGCATTTAGATCTGAAAGCCCGACATTGATTTCGGGGCCCTTCAGGACCAAAATTTGAAAAGGGGGATCAAATCCCGAAGGAGGTCAAAGAAGACTTTGACTTTGACCTAGGTTAGAGATGATCTTGACTCTGACCTAGGTCAGAGATGATCTCAACTCTGACCTAGGTTAGGGTTGACCTCGACCTTGACCTAGGGGTCCAAATCCAGCCAAAATAGAATCCAGAAGGTTCTAGGGGTGCCTAAAGACCTAGAAATGATGAAAGAACATGGAAGATTACCAGAGAGAGGCACAGAGTCCTATGATGAACATGATTAAGAACACAAGGACCTATGCCTAGGTCCTACCTAGAAAATAAATCCATAGAGAAGGGAAACTAAGGATTATCCTTGGGATCCTAACCCTAATTTTACCTCGAATGAAGGAATCAAGTGCAAAATGCATCCTAAATACAAGTCTATCATGATAAATGCACTAAAAGAGGGTGCTAAACCTATCAAGATGGAAGTGCTTCCATTTTACGACAATACAAATATATTATCAATCCAAGAAAATTGAAAAAATTTCTCAACAAGGAATTTTCTTTCCTTGGGAGAAAAATGTTGTCTTTTCTTGAATATGTTCCCAAAGGACATGTAAATGTTGTCTTTTCTTGATCCTCTATAGAAATGTTGATCTCTTTATATCCATTGTATCCATCAAGAAAAGAAAAGTACTTTTTACCAACTAAGGTACCTAGAACTTGATCAATGAATGGCAAGGGAAAATGATCCTTCTTTGTAGCATTGTTCACTTCTATGTAGTCCACACATATTATCCATTTACCTCCCTTTTAGGGATAATTACCAAAGGAGAAACCCATTTGTTGTTTGAGATTGGATAAATAAAACTAGCATTCAACAATTTTTGCAACTCGATCTTTACAATTTCTCTCAAGACTGGGTTAATTCTTCTCTGATGTTGGTAGAGTGGTAAACTACCTTCATTGATATGGATTCTATGTGTGCAGAAATTTGGGCTCAATCCTTTCATATCTCCATAATCCCATGCAAAATATTTTTGATGATTACAAAGGAGTTGATTCAATAGGGATAATTGTGATGATGATAGTTTATTGTTGACATGTATGTTGTGACCAGGTGAGAGCTCCACCTGAGTTGTTAATTCAAGCATTGATACTTTAGGTATAGGAGGTGTGGATATCTCACAAGGTATTAATTGATGGATAAAATCAGGTTTAATAGGAAGAACATAGTCCTCATAGGTTGATAAGTGCAAAACAAAAATTGAACAAAGATATCTTTTTTTGTAACACAGTCATTGGTAAGAATTATTTTAATCACATCATCATATTCTTGAAGTTGCAGGAAAGATTTTTTGTACATAACAACATAAGTTGAGCAATAGAGTTAAGATATTCCACCTAATCTCCTAAATTAGGCCAAATAGGAGTACTTAAGTCTGGTTGAGGTTGGGCTAGAGGATATAAAGATAACTTCTTAATTGTTTAGCCATCTAAAATGGTCATGTTACTTGAACGACAACTTATATTGGCATTAGCTATGGCTAACCAAGTGATGTAGGAGAATCTTGAATTCTTGGCAATCTCATATCACCAAAAACAAGTTAGAGTTGTTAGATATGCTCAGTAGTTTCTTTTGCGCAGTCGGTGATGTATTCATGTTTCCACCGATGGGGCTCAGTTTCTACTCAGTTCCTTCATTTACCAAGTTGGCTCGATTGGGTAACCAAGTTAATTTCTTGTCCATTGGTAATCTTGCTCACTGAGTGGTTTATTTTAGATTTTTGTTGAGGCCCACTTGTGCATTTAATTTTTCTCATAGAGTTAATGGTTGCATCAATCATTGGGAAGTGTGTGGACCTAGATCTGGTCGTTTCTTTCTCCAATGATTGGATCTAAAGGTCAACTTGTTTTGGTAGCCTCTTGTATAAATAAAGTAGTATGTTATAGTTTTAGGTATCATTTTTGAGAGATAGGAGATAGGATCTAAAAGTTGAATCCTTTCATATATGAGGATTATTGTAATTGAATTCTGATTGTATTTGGCCGTAACAGGGAAGGCCTCATAGCCCAACATGTATGAAGTTATTGATGAATAATATATGAAGTTTTTGCATTCTATCACTCCCTTCGTGTTGTTGCTTCTGTGTGATGTTTCTGCAAGGAGGCTAGTCATTTGGGAGTGTATTTGGCCCTTTTCCCAGTCTCTTTGTGTCAGACGGTATTAGAGAGGTTAGATCAAGGAAAACTTTAAGAAACCCCCTCCCTAGAAAAAGTGTAGAATCTTGGCGAATCCTACATTATTTTGGCTGGAAAAAAATAATATTGTTGGTGAATTGTTTTAATTTGAAAGGAAAAAATATTAATTTAACTAGCAATTTTTTTTAATTATATGAAAATTCTATAAAATCCTTGCGAATCTTTCATTGTTGAAGAAAATCGCGGATAGAAGTACACATACCTAGAAACCATCATTTAATCATTATTGTTATATGGTTACTAATTAATTATCATGCTTGAAGGTTAAATCTAGTACTTTTAAATTACCTCTGAAACCTCAAATGACTTTTAATATTTTAGTAAGGTGTCCAAAGTTAGTTTTATATCATTTGACATATAGTAAACCCTATTTTTTATAAACATTGGATGATCCTAAATCAATGGCATCAATCCTATTTCAGGCCAAACTTTTAAAGGACACCCAGTTCGAGAGAAAGTATCTGAAATAAAGACATGTGTCCACAATGAAATTTATTTTGGGCCAAAGTTTGAAAGGATAAAAAGTCCCATGAAAAGTCTCCAGAATAGAGACACATGTCAAATCTATGTACTTAAGGGTAAAAGCATAATCAGGTGTCACCTTTTTGGCTAACTTATCAACACAACTGAATTTTAGTATTTCTAACTAAAAATTAATTTTGGTCAAACATATGGTCTAGATAGATTCATTATAGCTAAGTTAGATAAGTTCTTTAACTTTCCAATCAGAAATATCTATTAAATGCATGTTTTATACCACTTTGGGTCCATTTACCATAAAAATAAAATTATTTCAGAAAAGTGGCATTTCAATAACTCCTAATATTTTTAATGACATTTTTAAAAAAATTAAAAAATAGTATTTTGTAGGGATCAGAGTCAAGAATATCCTCATATAGATTTTATAGTATTTTAATTAGACATAGTTTATTGAAATTAAAAAATATTGCAAGTAGGTATTTTAACAGTCAAGGACATGTTGATTCGGAGAAAGGAAAAAATAGTAAATCATATTAAATAAATTTTAAAAACACATGGTGCACTAGAGGAGAGAGTCTTCTTCAAGAATATGTATTTCTTTTTTTGATTGGGATAGATTTGTTATGAAAAATATGTTGCAAGATGAAAACTGTCGATTTCAGTGATTTGGAATTTGAATTGTTATAAAAGAGAAAATATAGGTCACAAACCAATTTTTATTTCTTTATGCACTAGATATATATGTCATCTATGACATTTTGAAATTAGGAGAAAATATGTTTATTTACATATAATTTTTTGGTGGGAACTAGACCCCTAATTTTCAGCATTTTTTAGCAACTGAAAAATCATCTTTAAAAATTAAAAAAAAATATCAATTCTTATTCAAAAAAATATTTAAAATATTAATCATAAACTTCATCCATTTTATCACATTTAATTAGTTAAAGGGTGATAGCTTATTGTGCTTTAACCCTTAATTGTACTCTAACTTAAATTTTGACCAGATATTGGCGAATATGACCATTGATTAAGACAAGATTTGGAAATTGTAGGCAAAAATATTTAATTTATTGTGTGGAAAAATTAGATTCTATTGGCGAATTCATCGTTGAAATAAAAATAATTCCATATCACTACTGGCGATTGACGTATGCATGGGACCCAATTTTTATAAAGCGTAGGCGACATCGCCACCCTGAAAGTCCAATTTTTTTTGCCAAATTTTGGGTCCCCGATGAGTGAAATTTGGAAATTGGTGAATATTCACCACTAAAGTTATCCTTAGGTTAGATCTTGATCTAGATTTGCAAATTTAGGTCTTTGGTCGAGGGTTCCTTCTTGTAAGCCCTAGTTGGTATTTTTTGTGGGGTGACAGTTTGTGATCTGACCTGCAGTTGAACAGGGTTTCAAGATGGTTCTTGGGAGGTGAGAGATGCAGATTCAGGATTGGTATATATGCTAAGACAAATTGCTTCTATGTTAGAAGTTGTTGAGACAGTCCAACGCTGAGGAAGACATCTTGAGAATGTTAGTGATGAAGAAGCTGAAGATGAACAAGGTGAAGCAAAATCTACACATGTGATGGATCAAGGTGAAGAAAGACTTTTGAAGGCATTGACAGACTTCAAGTCAACACTGCACTTCAATCCTCCTGAATACAGTGGTAGGATGGATTCAAATGAGTTGATGGACTGGATAACCAAGATAGAGAAGTATTTTGAATATGAAAACATTCCTGAGGAAAAGAAGGTGAAAATTGCAAGTACAAAGTTGAAAAGTCATGCATCCTTATGGTGGGAGCATCTACAATTAGACAAAAAAAGGAAAGATAAAGACAAAATCAAGGTATGGAATAAGATGGTGAATAAGTTGAAAGGAAAGTTTCTACCTTGTTATTATTAGATTAACCTAGTTAGGAGAATGTAAAGTTTGAGGAAGAAAGATAGCTTGGTAAAAGACTATATTGAGGAATTCTATAGGTTAGACATCAGATCTGGACATATTGAGGATGAGGTGGGAATAATTGATAGATACCTGAATGGATTAAGAATTTCTATTCAAGAGGAAATTAGTTTGGTAAAGTTGGAAAGTTTTGAAGAAGATTATCATTTTGTCCTAAAAGCTGAGGAGAAATTGAACAAAAGACATGAGCATAGACAAAGAGGAAAAAGTGGTAGATTCCCTAGAGAAATAGGTAGATCTTATGGTGAAAACAATAGATTTGATCAAGACAAAACAAATTAGGATAAAGGCAAGACCGAGTGGAAAGGTCAAATTTTTTCTAGAGGAAGAGGCAGTAACTACTGAGGTAGCTATAGAAAAGATGGATTCTGAGGAACTTGTTGAAATTGTGGAGAAGGACACAAATCATTTGAGTGTACACATGCAAGCAAAAAGGTCGTTAATAGTAGAAATGCTTTGGTACAAGAAGACTTGCCGAATGAACCAGAGAAGGAAAAGAACTTGATGGTCAGAAGAGCACTATGGACTGAAAGTAATAAGGAAGATCCAGTAAGGAAAAGTTTATTCAGGACTAGATGAAAAGTTGTTGATAAACTGTGGAAGGTAATCATTGACAGTGGAAGCTCAGAGAACCTGGTATCTGAGGAAATGGTTGCAAATTTGTAGTTAGAAATACTGAAACACCCAAGCCTTATCAAAATTCATGGATCAAGGATGAGCATACACTATTGGTAAGTGAACAATGTTATATGAATTTGAAAATTGGAAAGTGCTATGATAAGGTGTTATGTGATATCATTCCTATGGACTATTGTCATATTTGGTTGGGTAGACCTTGGAAATATGATAGACATGCTATATGATGGAAGATTGCATAAATATACTATTTGGGCTGATGGGAGAAGACAAATCTTGTTTCCTTTGATTGAAGAATCTGTTGGTAATGTTTACACATCTATGAAAGTTTGTTTGATGGAAGGAAGAAAGTTTATTAAGGATTTAAAGAAGAATGATGTATGTTTTTTTGTGATTCCTAATAAATCCAGTGAGCAAAAAGTGGACACTGAGAGGAGATAAAAGAGAATTCAAGTGGACACATGGAGCCGATAAAAGTTTTGAGACTTTGAGGAAGAAGTTTTTTGAGCTGATTGTGTTAGTTTTACCTAATTTGAGTAAGGTATTTCAAGTTGACTGTGATGCAAGTTGTAGTGCAATAAGAGTTGTTTTTGTTAGGAATGAATGTTGAAAACATGAAATTTCTATCTGCTCCCCTTAGAAATCATTTAAAACAAATTGAAAATAAAATTTTTATTTTTTTTTCTATGTTGCAAAATTCAATGAACGAGCCAAAATTTATGCCCAAAATACTACACATTGGTTTTTTACAAAAAATGGACATACACAGAAAAGAAATTAGAGATGAAAAACTTAACATAATCAGAATAAAAAATAAATTATATGTTTAGATCGCTAACAAAGAGATCTGCAATATCACGTCGTCTGATTTTTACATTCTTGAGCCATGAGTAAACTTGACAAGGAGCACACAAAAAAAGATGTCATTTTTTCGTAGGTCTGCTGGAAAACACGTCTCAAGCCTATTTGAATCATCCAAGCCTTTGGGTTGGATCTCCAAGGAAAATCCAAGCGTTTGGATAGGTAAATTCCAATGCCTTACAAAGCACGTGCGCCCTATAGTGCCCTATAGGGTGAGCACACTACTAAAATCTATGACTTCCATAGGGCGTGTGCCCTAGGGAAGTCATAGATTTCAATAGTGCGTTGGCCAAATAGGGTGAGTGCACTATTGAAATCTATGACTTCCATATGGCGTGCGACATATTTAAGTCATAGATTTAAATAGTGATGAGAAATTGTCAGAGTGAGGGGAAGAGAGAGAGAGAGAGAGAGAGAGAGAGAGAGAGAGATCTCCACCTTCCTATCCTCTATATTTTCCCTTACCCTTTTTCACGCCCTCTCTCTCTCTCTCTTTCACACACACATAAGCTCTCTCCCACCTTCCTACCCTCTATATTCCCCTTCTCTCTCTCTCTCTCTCTCTCTCTCTACACCTTCCTACCCTCTATATTTTCCCTTATTACCCTCTTTCACCCTCTCTCTCTCTCACACACAAACACATATGCTCTCTCCCACCTTCCTATCCTCTATATTCCCCTTCTCTCTCTCTCTCTCTCTCTCTCTCTCTCTCTCTCTCTCTCCACCTTCATACCCTCTATATTTTCCCTTATCACCCCCTCTATCTCTCTCACACACACACACACACACATGTTCTGTCCCATATTCCTACTCTCTCTCTCTCTCTCTCTCTCTCTCTCTCTCCACCTTATTACCCTCTTTCACCCCATCTCTCTCTCTCTCTCACACACACACATATGCTCTCTCCCACCTTCCTACTCTCTGTCTCCACCTTCGTACCCTCTACATTTTCCCTTATTACCCTCTTTCACCCTCTCTCACTCTCACACACACATAGGCTCTCTCCCACCTTCCTATCCTCTCTCTCTCTATATATATATATAGTTTCCCTTATTACCCTCTTTCACCCCCTCTCTCTCAGACACACATATTCTCTCCCACCTTCCTACCCTCTATATTCCTCTCTCTCTCTCTCAACCTTCGTACCCTCTATATTTTCCCTTATTACCCTCTTTCACCCCCTCTCTCTCAAACACACATATTCTCTCTCCCACCTTCCTACCCTCTATATTCTCTCTCTCTCTCTCTCTCTCCACTTTTTTGTTTCTTGCAAAGGGTGCACGCACTATAGCATGCTAGCGCTATGCAAGACTATGCATGTTACGCTCTATGTCTCTCTCTCACCACTTGTTTATTTCTTGCAAAGGGTGCACATGCTATAGCGCACTACCGGTATGCAAGACTATGCATGTTACACACACACACACTCTCTCTCTCACCACTTTTTTGTTTCTTGCAAAGGGCACACGTGCTATAGCACGCTAGCGCTATGCAAGACTATGCATATTACACTTTTCTTGTTTTTGCATAGGGTGCATGCATGTTAGCATTTTTCATAGCGCGTGCACCCTATAGGAAGCACACACTTTAGTGCATGGGCACTATGGCCATTTTGGGGCCAAAAAGGAAAGTGGCACCTTTTTGGTCCCCCATCTTTGTGCATATACCCATTTAGGGGTTAGCATTTAGGTCCAAGATTTAGCATTTATGATGAGGGTTTACCATTTAGGTTTATTGTTTAGCTTAATATTTAGGATTTAGGGTTTAACATTTAGAATTAGGGTTTAACAATTAAGTTTAACATTAGGGTTTAACATTTAGGATCTATGTTATGGGTAGGGTAAGGGTTTTGTTAAAATTAAATTTTTATTAGGGTTAGGGTTTTGTTAGGGTTAGGGTTAGGATCAAGGTTTAGAATTTAGGATTGTGGCTAAGATTATACTTAGGGATAGGTTTTAGGATTAGTTTTAGGATTAGAGTTAAGATTAGGATTAGGGTTAGGATTGGGATTAGGTTTAGGGTTAGGATTAGGATTAGGTTTAGGGTTAGGATCAGGATTAGGATTAGGGGTAGGATTGGGATTATGATTAGATTTAGGGTTTATATCAAATTTAGGATTAGGGTTTAGGATTTATATCATAGTTAGGATTAGGGTTTGGGTTAGGGCTTTTAATAGGGTGAGAGTTAAAATTATGGTTAGAGTTAGAATTATGATTAAGATTAGGACCAAGATTAAGGTTCTAATTACACCTTGGTTAGGGTTTAGATTAGGATTTTTTTTGGATTCATACTAGGGTTTGGGTAGGGTGGATATTAGGGTTAGGGTAAAGACTATGGTTATAGACAATATAAAATTATGGTTAGGGTTCAATTAAGGATATAGTTTTAGTTCAATTAGTGTAATGGTTGAAGCATAATTAGGGTTAGACTTAAGGTTAGGTTAGGGTTAGAATTAAATTAAAGGGGAATATTTGAGTGACAGTTAGGGTTGTAGTTAACTATACTTAGGTTTTGATTATGGTAAGGGTTTGAATATGGATAAGGTATGCTTATACTTAGGGTTAGAATTAAAGTTCAATTAGAGCTAGAGTTAGGGTTATGCTTTAATTTTATTAGGATTAGGGTTAAGTTGAGTGTTAGATTTCAAGGATTATTTTATTTGGATTTTATATAAGTTAGGATTTAGGTAGGTTAAAAATTAGTGTAATACCCCTCTAACCCTAATATAAGTTTTATGTTTTTGAAAGAATTAAGATCCTTCGATGTTTTCTTACAGCTTAAGTTGTACATGATACTTGTTTGATCTATTCCTATAGTTGTTTATAATAATTTCATAAGCTAGTACTCAATGATTCTAATATCAGACATACTATCTAAAGGTATCATTTTTGTATGTATTTATCTCCATGTATGTATTGAGTACCTACAAGACCTTTATGAACATAGTTAGGATGTTATATGATATGTACTTGATAGATATATATAAGTGGTTATTCATATTTTCTTCTATTAAGGTTACCTTGGATGAATCTTGTATCTCACTTGATGATTTGATTATGTTAATTTATTATTAGTATTGATAAGAGACTAACACAATGCTTGAGATTCTAACCTTCATTATGATGATGCTACATGCTTTGAGTGTATATATATACATGATGTGTTTTCATGATTCAGGACGAAGTCGTAGTTACTCACATAGTTGAGGTCCACACGATGTATCGATCCTGGTCATCTGCCTGCAATGTTTTCTTTTATATGTATATCCGTGCATATGTATTTCTTCTTTGTGATGTAGGCTTGTAGGTACCGGGCATCGACTTCACCTGGCTTCACAAGTCTGAGCATGCCCTCAAATCCTCAATGGTTGTTGTTATGGAGATAGTACTAAGGCCCCTACATGAGTCTTCCTTTGTCATTATTCCAATTTGGGAATATTAGGGTTCCTTCTTTGTCAGTCAACCTTTGGGTCAAAAACTCAGATCCAACGCACCCGGTTGGGCATGGTTGTAGTTAGTGCCTTGTGACCACTTGAATTCATTTGGTTGTATGATTTGTTTACTCATTTTAATTATTTCTCCTTCTTGGTATGATTCTTAGTTAATCTTTCTATGTTGTGTTTCAGGAGTTTGGCTTGACCTTCCTTGTTGACTTTGGTTGACCTTGTTTGATCTTATGGTTTTCTTGATATGTTTCATAGATGATTTGTATGGCCACTTTGGATGATTAGATTTATTTTGAGGCATGTGATTTTATTCTACCTCGGTGATTATATCCTATAGTAATTATAAATAGGTAATAATATTGTGATCTATTACTTCATAATCTTATAGATTATAGTGTTTGGTATTTGGCATGTATCTATATAAATATAAATATATATATAATATATATAGAAATATATATATAATATATATAGAAATATATATATGGGTGCACACATATATGTATTTATATATATATATATAATTTATATGTGATTATATGTTAATTAATATAGATATTGTTGATGGTGTATATTTTGGGATTAATGTAAAGTATAATATTATTAATAATTAAATATTAAATAATGTGAGGTATATTATTCTCAATTGTTAACTATTAATAATGTGGATAGGTTATACATATAGATATTGATGTAATTAATGATGGCATATGCATATATGTTAGGATAATATTACATATGTGTATGAATGAATACAAATAATCTTTTATTGTATATTTGAGTAATATAGTTGTATGATATTAAGTTATTTTATAATACCCTTTAGTTAAGAGTTAGTTGGGAGTTGGTTACTTTTCCTCTCAACCTTTGGAAATCTATTTATATGCACTACTTTCTCATTTGAAGGGGGGAGATTTTGGGGCTGAAGCATTGAGGAGAGGATGGCCTTACTTTTCATGGAGATTTTGGAGAGAAAACTTGGAGATGTGAGGGAGAGTTTGTAAGCATATGTCTTTAAGAATTTTTGGTTATCTTTGCTTTTGGGAGAGAGATATTTTTGTGAGAATTTTAGTAGTTGAGAGAGGGATTCTTTGCTGTGGAATTATTTCTTTCTTTCATGGAGATTTCTGAAAGTGGATAGGGTTTGAAGGATACATCTCAAGTTTGGATTTGTCTTCTCTTTTGTTTCCTTCCTTCTTCGATTCAACCTTCGTAGGACATGAGGTATGGATTGAATATTTTAGTTACTTTATGTCTCTGATATATTATGGATCTATTTATATATTATCATTATTTATTATATCTGTACTTTTCATTTCTATGGTTATTTTAAAGTTTTGAGTTTTTGTTTGTAAGAATTGGCATGTGTTTTCCTAGGGTTTTTAGCAACCCATTTTTGGAGATCTATTATTATAATAATTTAAATTGCATCTAGGGTTTTACTAAATTGATTTTCTGGAAGTAAAATTCACAGATCTCAAATGGGTATCTCTCTGATTTTATTTTTAGGGTCTAATTAATGTCTTATTTTTGACATTTTGGCAGACTATGCCTGTCCATTCTCGATTCTGAATTTTCTGTCAAATGTATTCGTATGCTACAGGCTGATATGATTATATAAAAGTCTAAATTTGATATTAAATATTTTACTAAGTCTTATCTTTCATTTCCAATTGGTTTGGAGAATTTTTATTATGTTTTGTGAAAATTACAACCATTTTAGTGAAGGCAGGTCTGAACCCTAACCAGAATTTTCTGTTTTAAACCAGAAGTCATAACTTTCTTTCCCACCGTTGGATCTTCCTAAAAATCAAATTGAGAGTCCATAATTATGTTATCTAAATCTCCACCAAAGAGATTATCTTTATTATTTGTTTTGTGGAAGATATGGATGACTGTTCTATGATGACTATTCTTTGCATTTAATCCTTGCTTGAAATAATTCAGTTTAAGAACATCATTAAGTTTTAAGGTTTCGTATGGTCACCAGAGGCTATTAGAATGTTTTTTTTGGTTAATTGGATCTATGTATACTCTGAATATGTTTATAATATCACTTGGATGTCTTCTTATATGTTTGGAACATTCTGTATGCCATATTGGGTTTAGGGTTGTCAAGTGGACTAGGGACAACATATGTTTTCCTAAACTCAATCAAATGTTGTTATGGAATTGGTATGAATTCTTGATGATGGATCTATTATGATCTTATGATTTTTATGTGTATGTTAGGGAACCTAAGTACACTAGGTGAGTGGCTCATAGTGAGGGGCCGGGGCCCTAAGTGGCTAGTACCAGGATAACCTACTATGAGTTATTTAATCAAGTGATAACCTAAATAAATGAATTGGGAATGAGAGATTATTGGAATGGGAAATTACACACTAATCAAGATTAATTGTGCCTCGCCCATGCCTTTAGTGCTAGTAAAGACTAAGGATGGGAGTGGGAGAAGGTACCTATGCGTAGGTACGACTGGATGACCTTGTCTGTACGAGAGGCATTCAGTTCTGCATGTGCCTACTTGGGGGCCGGGGCCAAGAGTGGCTAGTACCAGGACAACCCAAGGGGTGAGGGCTATGTGATGACACTCACCTAGCTTGTAGCTTAGAGTCTCTACCAAATTTGATCATGCCTCTGGTAGTCCTTGTGGTCTTCTTGTCTTTTCTTTTGTGTTGTGACTTTGGGAAAATTTTATCACCACCTTAGGAATTTCCTAGTTGTTACCTCTTGTATGGGCCTTTGGTTCTATCTCCTAGCTCGGGGGAGTGGGCCTATTGGTTCCACATGGTTGGGTGGTTAATATTTATATCGAGGTATTGATCGTGATTCTTTGGATGATCCTAGCACATATTCCTTTCCAGATCTGCAGTTGAAGATTTCTTATTGGATATTTTAATATGTTGAGATGTACTTATGTATTTGTATTCATGTAATTTTTAATCTCCTAAAAGGAGTCTTGTAGTATTGATGCAATCTCAATTCAAAGCAATGCATAAGGGAATGGGTAGTTCTAGGTAAAAGAAAGGGAAAAGAATGTGGAATATTGGACATGTCACTAGCATTAAAAGAAAGTGTTTATGTTATTTCTCCTATCCTCTTATGTTGTCCATGTGTAAAGGAAATAATCTTAAATATAATTATATATAATGATGTATCACAAAATAATGTATTCTCTCTTGATGAAAGAATTCAAAGAGATTATTGAGAAATGATAGATTAGTGATTGGAATTATTAACAATGAATGGTTATGAAACAATGCAATAGAATAGTAATTTGATTTTAATGTTAATACTTGGTTCATGTTAATGAAGTACCTAGGATGATGCCTACCTTAATGAATATTAATCTCTTACCTAAATTATTAGAGAAAAGTGATATAAAAGATAGTAGATGTAGATGAAATCAATATGAATTTATGGAATGAGTTGATAAAAGGAATAATGATGTTGGATGATTAATCTATGTTTAATAAAAGAAATAAGTTAGGGACATTTAACTTGGTGCATTAAAATGAATGTAGATCTTTTAAGCTCATGATTCCTTGAATATCTTATGCATGTAAATGGTTTATATGATGTTGCTTTAGTAGCGACGTTAGGGAACCCGGGAGGACTTAAGTTGTATAAATCTTTCATTCAAGTAGTAGAAAATTATTTCTTTTAGAAATATGAAGTGTAATGATGAATATTATTCTAGTTAAAATTAAAAAAAAAAAATTCACTGCTTGCATTTTATAGAGGTTTTATGTCTTGTCCTCTTGGGTTGCCTGGCGGGGCGTTACAATTAGGGTGATTGTTTAATTTGGTTTTGTATAATGGTTAGGGTTAAGTTTAGGGTTTAATTTATCAAGTGACCCTTTTTTAAAATCTTAGTTCTAGGGTTAGGTTCATCTTGAATTTTAATGTGTAATATGATATAGAGTTAAGGTTGGGGTTCAATCTAGTTTTTCAAGGTTTATTATTTCTATTTATTCAATAGGTTTCTCCTAAACTAAGATTGTAGGTATAAAGTTTAATTTGACTTACTATTTAATTAAGATCAGGGTTAGGATTGCAATTTTTTTAACGTTAATGTTCAATTTGGTTTAGTTTTGAAGTAAAGGGTCAACTTGGTTTACGATAATATTTCAAGTGAGCTCTTAGTCATTTTTTGTTTCTTCCTTATAGGTTATGTTGTTCTTTTAAGCATTAATTCAAAAAATGATCACAAATTAAAATTTGAAGTATCTAATATGGTCCCATAAATCTTGGACTTTCTCATATTTTTTCATAATCTTTATGGAAACATTTATAATTTAATCATATCCATTGGATTGAATTTATCTCACCCTCTAGTCTCACAATTTTATTTTTACAATAATGAGCTCAACCTAGTTTATTGATCACATTAAAATTTCCAAGCTCTCCACTAATTCAAAAATATGGCCTCCAATGACATGCAATGATTGCAAAATCTGCATAAAAAAGATTTGTTGAAAATGTCTTTGGCATGATTCTCCCTACTTTAGGCAGGATGTTCTACACATTGCAAAATGATTTTGAAATGATAGACATGGCAGCTGAAGAGGATTTACAAACTTTAAAGCTAATGGAAGCAAGCACAAAGCCTTACTCAGCAACCTTTTTCAGCATCCTCCTTGCATTTGCTAAATGCAAGCATGAGCCCCTTCTTCTTTTTGTGATACATAGAAATGAATTACAGATTAAATCATAAAAACTCGTTGCATAAAAAATATATACGATTTTGAAACTAATTATCAAATTTAATAAATTAAATAATATGGTGGCATAGCCCTCCATATTTTTTTATCAAACATTCAAAACCAAATATAATAGTAGAAATTAAATGTTAAATATAAAAACTATATAAAATAAAGTATCAAAACTAAACCTTAAAGATTTTCCAATTTAAATAAGGAACACGAAAGATTTTTTACCATTTTAAACCATTGCAAATGAATAATCTAAATAATCTAAATCTAAAAAAAATATGGTGGCATTGCCCTCCATATTTAAATTTAAATCTAAATATTAAAACAAAATATCAAATGAAATAATGACCAAAATCTAAATCTACGAGAAATATAAATCCAAATCTAACTCTAAAACTAAATCTAAATCTTTTTAGGTCCTATTATTTTGGGCCCCATTATTTCGGCCTTCCATTTAGCTTCCTATTATTTCGTCCAACCATTATTTTTTGCATTGGCATTGAAATTTATGATTTATTTAAATGTACAGTTTTGTAACTTTTTTATTTAATTTAATAGTTTTTATTGTAGAAATTAAATGTTAAATCTAAAAGCTATATAAAATGAAGTATTAAAATTAAATCTTCAAGATTTTCCAATTTTAAATAAGGAAGAAGAAATAGTTTTTCACCATTTTAAACCATTGCAAATGAAAAATCTAAATAATCTAAATCTAAACGCATTATGACAACATACCCTCCATATTTAAATTTAAATTTAAATCTAAATCTAAATATTAAATAAAATAATGATAAAAAACTAAATCTAACAAAAATATAAGTCTAATTCTAACTAAAACTAAAACTAAATCTAAATCTAATTTGCTCTTGAAATTGACTTCCTACAAATTTAATGAGGAGACATTATTTTATAATTTGAAAGCATCTGTTCATATTGTCTAAAAGTGCCTTTTCTAATTCCTTCGCCTCTCGATATTCCATAAAAAAATATTAAAAAATTCAATTTTTATTTTTAAAATTTAACTTATTCGGCACCGCTATTTTTTCGGTCCTTTTTTTTCGGGCCCATTATTTGGGCTTTACCATTTGACTTCCTATTATTTCGGTCACCTATGATTTTGGCTTAGCTATTAATAATTTTGTAACTTATTTATTTAATCTAATAGATTTTATTGACAATAAATGTTTTTGCATATTCCCATGTTGATATTCCCATTTGTAAACATTTACACATATTTACAAATATTTATACCTATTTTTATATTATTGTACGCATTTACCTAATTACAAATATCTACAAATTTATATAGATTTATACACATTTACACACATTTATACATATTTATACACATTTATACATATTTATAAATATTTATAAAAATCTATACATATTTATACATATTTATACACATTTATAAATATTCATACACATTTATACATATCTATAAATATTTATAAAAGTTTATGCATATTTATACACATTTATGTTTATACATATTTATATATATTTATACACATTTATAAATATTTATACACATTCATACATATCTATACACATTCATACATATTTATAAATATGTATACACATTTATACATATCTATACACATTTATACATATTTATAAATATTTATACACATTTATACATATTTATGTATATTAATATATATTTATAAACATTTATAAATATGCATAGAAATTTATTCATATTTATACACATTTATAAATATTAATACATTTTCATACACTATATTTATTCATATTTATAAATATTTATACACATTTATAAATATTAATACATTTTCATTAACTATGTTTATTCATATTTATAAATATTTATACACATTTATAGATATTTATAAATATTTATACACACTTATACACATTTATAAATATTTATGCACATTTATAAATGCTTATAAACATTTATACATATTTATAAATATTTATACACATTTATATATATTTATAAACATTTGCAAAATATTAATATACATTTATATATATTTATCCCCATTTTTATATATTGATAAATACTTTTATATATTTATACACATTTTTATAAATATTTATATACATTTATACATATTTATACACATCTATACATATTTATTTATGCACATTTATAAACACTCATACACATTTAGGCATTTATATATAGTTATATACATTTATAAATATTTATACATATTTGTATCCATTAACACATAGAATCTTAAATTTTTTAAAAACAAAAATGTATGCACATGATAACACATAATAATTGAAATGAAAAAAATTATTTAAACACATAATATGAATAATAAATTTAAAAAATAAAAAGTATGCCCATTAACACATGTACACATTGAAAGTATTTTCAAATTAAAAAATGCACACTCCACATAAATTAAACACCGACACTATAAATTGAAATGAAAAATGTTTGAACTCAAAATTTGAATAGTAAATTCGTTTCAAGGTTGCAACATATTTCACAGAAAAATATGAACTCATGCCATAGATTAACCACATATGAAATAAATATGCAAATTTATTCAAACATACACAGAGTTATCCAAACATATCAAATATAAACACGTTTCACAAAAAATAGTTATAACACACACCTGTATAAATTCTAAGCTCAATAATGTCAAACTACAAATACACATAAAGTGAATCCAAAAGTTCAAACACACTTCACACTATAATTGAAACATACATCATAAGTTATTGTCAAAGTTATTATACTCTTCACATAGAGTGAAAGTGAAAGTTCAAATATATGCACATGTCAAAGCTAAAACATATTTCATGTGATGTTTATTCATTTTACACATATATAAAGTAAATGCTAAAGGTTAAATATACAAAAATACTGATAAATGAAAGCCTACTTAATTTGAAAAGTAAAATACTTAAAACATGTCAGTATATTAAAAAATGTGAATGCCAAAATTCAAACATACAAGATAGCTGAATTTTAAAATGAATACATTCTTAATATAAAAGGGAAATTTAAATTTACACATGCATTTCGCATACGATTTATAAAAGAAAATAAAATGATTATCAAAGTTAAAACACATCTCACATATGGTTTACAAAAGAAAATAAAGTGATTATCAAAGTTAAAACACATTTCACATATAGTTAGTATGTTTCACACTTAATTTGTTTAAATGTACTTTTTAAACATATACAAAATAAATGTTAAAATTTAAATATTAATATAAGTGAATGTAAAAATTCAAAGACATTTCACACAAATTAAATTGATTCCAAAATTATTCATAGATATACTGATAGAAAATGCCAATGGCATCAAATAAATTGACAGATTTCAACAAATAAGTCACACTAGTAACAGGATGAAGGTATTTATGAATATTGCATATTTGATTTATAACTTAAAAATAGTAAAAACTTGCTTCACTACAACTACAAATCATCATTCTTAACATGACGTGAGTGTATTTTGATAAATGGAAAAGCCAAGAGAGTTATGGCACAAACACACTATAGAAATTGCAGCTGAGTATATTTCAGATTGAAGACGGTGAAAAGTTGGCAATTGCATTTGGAAATGTCAATGGAAAATGTTAGGATGAGTGAAGATGGTTTGCAGGGTCATAAGAATGTAATGCTAGAAATTCAAAGGAATATATCTAAAAATCATTTTAAAGAGAAGGAAATGTTGAAAATAGAGGATGGGTGATAGGGATGATCAGAATAATCATCATGAATCTTTCACATTGACTGACAAAAGAAAAAACGTTGTTTTGGTTGTAGAAGATCATGAAGCCTGTTGTAAAGTTTATTCAAAATTTTCATGAAATGCGATTACTTTTCTCCTGGATTCCCCTCATTATAGAGAAAAGCAGCCAATGTTTTTGTGTTTTCCGCTCTTTCTACTTAAATTAAAATAAGAAAAAAAAGTGATCAAAATCCTACAGATCCGTTTTGCGTTCCCACAGTCAAATAACCAGGCTCAATGAAACTGGAATCTGAACCGGGTTCAAAATGGTCTTATAAGTAGAGAAAGTTTGAATTATGATAAATTGATAGCCAAATTGATGCATTAATTGTTTTGGTACAAATATGAGTTTTTTTTCTTTTCTGAATGTCTGCCAGATTTTGCACGAAGTCCATGCCGAGTTCTGAATTTGAGTTAAAATTTTGGGCTACCGAATTGATTGAACACCTGAGCATATGAGCATTAACACCGCTCAAAAATATTTATGTTTGTTTTATTGTGGTTTCTGGCATAACATCTCTCCATCTGATTTCAACAATCACTTCTATCTTTACAAAGCATAAAATAATTTTATAAAATCAAAAAATGTGTAGTTGTATGCTGGTTAAAAAAAACCTTCCCGTTGTAAAAGATAATGTGTCATATGAAGAGATCAATATATGATTGAGTGAACAATACATTTAGGGATATATTTTCTCTGAAAGAGAAGAAATTTGAGCTGAACTGTGTGGAATTGGAATCATGGTGTTTGCTACAAGTTTCTCTGCTCTGGTTATTCCCAGATATGTCGTTGCCTTAGTACTTACGTTGGCTTATATAAGAAATTTAATGCAATGGCTTTTCTCTTGCCTTCGGTGTGCTCAGCAAAATTATCCAGAAATAGCCTCTGCCATTTCCATTTCTTCTGTTTCTGCTGGCAAGATCAAGGATAGTTTGCCTCAGTGCAAATTGGCGTCTTTTTCAGATGGGTTTTTTGAGGGTGTTATGTGTGCCATTTGCTTGAACTCTGTTGAAAAAGATGAGGAAATTCGACAGCTGTTTAATTGCCGCCATGTTTTTCACAGGAAGTGTTTGGACAAGTGGATCGAAAGCTACCAGAATACGTGCCCTCTCTCCAGATCTTCTCTTCTGCGAAAAGAAAAAGATTACTGTCTATTGATAGAATGGTGATTCCGCAGTGCAGAAGTTGAAATTCCATACTGTAGACATGTATGCCAAATATGGGAAGCGTAGTGAAGGCAGGTGAACTGTTTGACAAAATGCCTCAACGAAATGAGGTCTCATAGAAATCCATAACTACGGGCTATGTACAAAATGCATTTATTAAAATGCTTTTAAAACTTGCAAACTGTTTTTAAATCCATAACTACGTAACTGTCTATACAGGCACGTAACTGTCTATAGAAGGCCCCGAAATGTTGCAGACAACAGATTTGTAGAGAAGGCTTTAGAAATCTCTTGAAACCATTAGGCATTGAGGGTTCGATAAATGGCAGCGATAGGGAAGAGCCAATGGTCAACAAATGGAGTTAATTCTTCAGGGGACTGCATAATTATGAGATTAGGCGGTCCGATTGAAGTGAGATATGTAGAGCTATGAAACCTAAGTTAATTTGTGTTTGCAAATTTAATGAATATGTAATTTGGTTTCTTTGTTGCAATCTAAGTTGTTTTTTGAATGCAGAGAGTCTCTGCGATTGTTTGTGTCTGAGTTTTGTGTTTGCATCATACACAGAGATGATTGCAATTTTAGATGGAGTGAAGTGAGTCCATCCTCAACTAAAATGCGTCAGTATAAATCTCATCCATGTGAAATTCTTAAGCATTAACCCTGTATGTGTTCAACTATTTTTCTCGTATAAATATGTAACATCCTTGTTTATTTCATCATGGAACTGACCACCATCCATGAAAGAATCCAGGAAGTAAGAAAATATATCTGAATTGTAGTCCTTCAACTTGAGTGGTAAGATAACATTGTTGCATCTTAGATTGCTCAAAATTCACAGGAAAAGCTTCGGATGAGTAATTTTGATTGAGTACAGTACCAGATAAGCAAGGAATGCTTTGCAGGATTGATAAGCAAGGCATTCATGTAGATATGGATAGAATAAAGTTGAAAAATTTCTGGGATGACATTGTTGGCAAGGAAGAGAATCACGAATTGCCTAGTCACTTCCAAACCAGAAATAAATGTTGGCACTGCATATAGAAGAGTTGTAGAGCCCTTGGACATATAAGGGAAACAAAAGCTATCTTTCAGTTATGAGGCTTTATTGAGAAAATGAATTACTAAATGGTTATGCACGGAGTAGAAAAATAAAATGAAAGTCGTGAACTAGCTACTGTGCGATCATGCTCTATGGTGGAAGGGTTTACAATATGTTTGAATAATGATCTACTTACATGTCCTATCAAGAAGCTTAATGGAAATTCTACAGACAAACAGGGTATCGTAGTGAAACTTTTTTTATAAACCCATCTTCCTAATCGAATAAATATTGGAGTTAACAGTGGATGCATAAGTATTTGATAAATACCTTCCAATATGATTGAAGCTCCCAGCCCTTGTCTATTTTGCAATTCTCCCATTGATCCCCTGAATATCAATCCATTCTTCCTTTTCCATAGTCCAGCTAGGCATCAATTGGGCCCTCTGGAACTAACATACAACTGAAGCACGAGCATTAAAAAAACAATTGAAGCCCATTCACCATGAAACAGAGCACTTCTTCAGGGCTTCCCCATAATTCGACCAAGAACACTCACAACAATTCTACCATCGCACATTGAAATGACACCCACTCAACATGCATTTCCAATTAACCAGAATGTTAAAACTTTCAGCAAATGCAATCCAAATGGATACAAAATGCCTCACCTCTTCATCTACCATTAAAACTCATTTTTGAAGCTCAATAAATGCAACGGTCAACCACACTAAAACAGAGCAATGCCACCACCACCCATGACCAGCAACTCCTCCAAGAATTAACAAAAACACTCAATATGCAATTCCAATCAACCAAAACATTAAAACTTTCATCAAATCCAATCCAAATGGATACTGGATCCACCGTTAAATCTCATTTGAAGCTCAAATAATGCATCCCGGCAGACATTTGAGTGTAGTGATGATCCAAAAGATTAAACCTCATTTGAAGTTCAAATAATGTACCCCGGCAGACATTTGAAATTCAAATCCATTGCAGATGCTCACTGATAGATTTTCTTGCAGACAGCTGATACTATTTCAGTCAGCCCAAATCAATCACCTATTACAGTTAACGTTCTTGAAGAATCAATGCAGCCATGAGATTTCCAGCGTCCAATCTCAAATTAAACATCCTTTTCCCCTTCCTCCTTTTCAATCTCCTCCCTCGCCATCGCCATTGACAGTTAACAATTAACACTGAAATTCTGCACAAACCACAAATTTAACAGGCCACTCTCGGCATTGACAATTAAAACAGTTTGCCATCAACGCCAATATTTGTTGAAAAACGGAGCAATATTTGTTTTCTTTCATTGGTAACATGATCTTTTTAAAAATTCGGAATGCTTTTTCGAACACTAACTATAAATTAACAAATTCTAAAATTTTATTTTTAAGTTATTCATTTAGTTGAAAGTAAATTGGAAAATAGACTAAAATCAATTAAATAAATTAATTACAAGATGCTATAGAAATAAAAGTTAATTTTAAAAGAAAATTAATTGAGAAAGAAAGGTTGTGAGGCTTAAAGTTTCAATAAAATTTTTATTGGTTGCGAATTATTGAAGCTAAATCATTCACAAATTTTAAATTTAGGTGAAAAATTCAATCTAAATTTCAATAAAATTATAATTGAGTTGACAAAATAAAATCAAATAATATAAACAAAAATATTTTAAATTTATTTCAATTTGCATATTAAATGGTTGATTATTAAAACTAAAAATATTTGTGCATGTCTTACATAGCATACATATAAAACTTCCTATAAAAGATAGTATTCCACATCACTTAGGATTTGATTTAATTTAGAAGCAATTTGATCAAAAACATAGGTTTATTCATCAATACTATTTTGATTTAATTTAGTTGTAGAAAGGCAGTCCCCATCCTCATTAATTTTTTTATTTAATTCAACACATCAAATGTATATCATCACGAGTATTTAAGATATGCACAAATATCATGTTTGACATCTACTATTTGATTATTGTTTGTTAAACTAAGTAAAAATTTAGTCAAGATGATGGAGGTCATCCTTTCACTTGAAGTATCACATGAATATCATTTAACATAGTCCTAAGAAATAATATGATATGTATGCACAATGAGGAAACAAAAAGGGAAAGCAGATAAGGTGATAGCAACGATTGTAGATGCGACTATGATTTTACACTACTACTTGCCCTAGAAGAACAACTAGCACGTCTAAGACAATACGGTCAAATTTAGTCGTGGAAGAAGATTGTGAGGCTGAAGAAGATGAAGATGCAAGAGTCGCAGTAAATGAAGAAGGAGATGGGATGTTCAATACCCTTGTTTTGGCACTTTTTGCTGGTGCTATATGGTTACTACAGAGGTTAATGAATCCCTTATTGATGTCGATTCTTACTATTGGTTGGGAATGGAAGGAGATTATCCTTTGTCTCTATCTATTAGAATTTTCTCTCCTTTCAATAAAAATTGATTTGTGGATGCAGTGGATTATCTATATGATGATGATGATGATGATGATGATGATGATGATGATAGTAAAATCCTCCTTAATATCCTTTTTGAAGTGGTTCAAAGTAGGAAATGTTTGTTGGAGACATTGAGGCAAAAAACACTTGATAGGGGATAAGACAAACAAGTGTGTTAGGGAGGATGAGGCCAAGGGTGTTGGTGTTCCTTTTCTAGGTCTAGCAGTAGGGTTTTTTCCCCTCCATATAGAAATACAAATCTATGGTGCCTTCTTTTACTCTGATGGATCAGGGGTTGTACATTACTAGTTTTAAGGATGATGTTTTATCTCCTTTTATAGTAGACCATATGGTTCCAAAGGTAGTCTTCGTTCTTCATGGGAAATTGTGAGGGTTTTGGAGGTGGTTGATGCTTCTCATATAAATATTTTGTAGTTATCTCACAAGTATGGTGATGTTTTTTATCTTAATGATGTCCTTAGGCATTTGAAGGTTTTGTGAAAGTTAGAGGATTGTGATGTGGATATTGTTTCTTCTTTGGATTGTGTTGAGAAGGATGAGAATCTTGTTATGCCTATTTTTGTTCCTTTTATTTTTGTGATTTATTACATGGGTGGTTAGGGATTTGAGCAAGTGTAGATCTAAATAGATTTTAATGATTCTCTTTTGGGTGAGTCCAGCGCTTGGTTGAGGTGCTCAATTACTAGGAGAAGGATTGTTGTAGAATCCTTCTTGGTGTCCCCTAGTATGGGTTTGAATGGTCTTATTCTTCAAAGTTAATCTCATGATTTTCACTTGTGGAAGAAAATATTCTAGTTTTCTATTTGTGTTTATTTTCCTAAATTTCCCTTGAATTTTGGAATGTAAAGATTTTTAGGAGTGTTTCCAATTCTCTTGGGCAATATACTAGTATTGATAAGATAACTTTATTAATGAAGTGCTTTTTATTTTATAGATTTTTTGTGGTTGTGGTTCTCACCTTCTCCTCTAAATTTGGGAAGTGGGTGCAACAAGTTGAATTTGAAGACTTCATTATTTTTATAGTGGATCATGCACATAATTTCTTCTTGAAAAATAAGAACTAACACATTGTTTAGAAAATGAAGGATATATCAAATGCTAGTTTAAGGTGGAGCCAATTCCGACCTTTGTGAGGCTCAAAAACTTGAGTGCTTGAGGATGGATAATGCTTTGGCATCACCAAAAGGAAGTGTCACTGACTTTATGTAAGAATCCTTCTAAGGCTCTATCTGTTGAACTAGAATTCTTCTTCAATACTTAACATAACATTGCCTACATCAAGATGACATACCAATTTATTGATAAAAATCCTTTTGAGACCCTTGTTGGCCGAAAAAAAGAAGAAGACTCTATAATTCTACCTTCCAACTATGAAGATTCCCAAATGATGATGTTGTATTTTCCTTCACTCCTTGGCACCTCCTTCTATGATTTTTAATAATTTTTCAGAATCTCTCAACTCAAATATCATACCATATGAAGGTGTAAAGAGTACAGTGGGAAATGAACAGTCAAAAAGCAATAAGTACGACCCTCTACAATCAGAAATTAAATCTTTTTTTTCAGTCAATACAATTTGCTCAAACATCCACCCTCAATCTAACAATAAATTCTGAAACTTTTTCTACCAATCAACTCAATTTTGACCTCTGGATGAAGCCAAACCCTCTAGCACAATCAGATGATATTGCACACCCTCTATATGCTGATACAATGACGTAGCCACGGTCTTCAATGTCAACAAGCCCTGAAACCTATAGAAAAATCTAGTTTTCTACAACTCCAATGCTCCATAAATTTTCAATCAAAATCATCAATCAACATAATGAATTCAATTTCTCTTACAACTATTAAATACCATCAAGAAGTGCCATTTCTCCAAAAAGCATTTTAAATAACATTTTAAATGTTATTTCATTTCAACTTGGGAAATCTTCTAATAATTCATTAAGTTTGGCATTTATAATTAATTACTCAACTAGTCCCCTTCCAATGATGAATAGACCCTCAAATTAAGTAAAATTATAAAGTTATGTTGTAACTTTATAATAAACATTTTTTACAATTTAATATATCATTTTGGCCATAAAATTATTAATAACTCTCAAACCGCTTATTATTTCACTCTATCATCTGGGCTAGGAGTTCATCCTATAATTCCCCATGTGACCAAATGCCATTTCTAAAAATAAAAATTGTCCATCTCTATCACCAAAAATTGCTAGAACTAGCAATAAACTCACTATAAATAGAAATCATTGCATACGGAGTCCTAGAGACCTCAAACGAACACCAATCCTACAAAGTTTAGGTCTTTGAACAAATGTTATCTCTCAAGAGACCCTTTATCCAACCTCGTTAGCCTATGAGGGTCAACTAATATGCTAATCCCTCAAATTATGATGCTCACAAAAATGGGGACATTATAGTCCGCCTTCCCTAAAATTTCTTTTCCTCACGAATTCTCTACTGCAAAGTAACTCCACCCCACTAGAGGTCCAAAATATGAACTATGTAATGTCCCACACATCTTGAACCAACTCTTGTAACACCAACATAAACACAACTACGCAAGGAAAAACATCATGTGAACTATCCAACCCATGCACACAACAATAGTGCATCAAAATCAAAACATGTTGAAGAAGGCCAAGGATGAACCAATATGCTTTCTACACACTAAACATGTTGCAATAATCAATTGTAAACCCTGTCTAAAAACTAGATCCACCCAAAGAATCTCAACCTCTACTCTCAATGCTCAGCTGAATGTCAGGATCCCAATTCACTCTATAGAGTACTCCATACAAACCATGTGGCATCAATATATTTCCATTGCATGCTACTTCAACTAAGTCAACCCCAACCAAAGGAAGAAGTAATCCACTAGCTCAAACAATCCATATGAAAGTGTTAAAAAATGATTATACAGGGCAATGCAATTGAAGCACAAATTAATTGCACCTCTTTTTTTAAATTAATACAAAGAATCTCTTTCTATCAAAATTGAAGAATTGTTCATTAAACTTGATCAGGTTAGTCCTTTGGGATTATTGATTTAGATTCAATTGCTACCATTTAATATATTTATTGAAAAGATTAGTGTTACAGTATACTTCTTGGATCATCAAAAAATGCATGCGAAGTGATTGTCCATGTAACTTTGTGTAATTGGTTTTTGCTAAGAAATTCAATTCAATTGGACTAAGGTTTGTACTATATAATATCTTTTCTATATATATGCATGGTAGTGGATGGTGTATGTTGTCTCTCAAGAATTGTACATAAAGATCTTATAAGGAATGACTAGATCTACCCAATATTGGATAAGGATTAGTCTAAAGGTTTTTTCATAATTCAGGGAATATTCATCAAACTGCAAAGTTCATTGTTCCTGAATAGCCCCATAATAGGTAATAATTATCATTCTATGGCTTATCCTAGGAATAGTATATTCAAACTAAGTATCATTGTCCCTATCATGAAGTGCATTTAAATTGTCAATCCAAGGACGTATACATGAAAGAAACTTACACTATTGCTATAGGAAAGTAAACACACACATCTACTAATGAAAATGGTGTTGACAACTATAACTTCAATCCTAGAGTCTATTCTATCAACCCAAAGCATTTACAATGATTATGGCTACAAGTGTTACAGGAACATACACAGTGTATAGTGCTATCTAGGAAAGAATAGTGAACTCTAATTGAATTGTTGTAAATGCTCAAACAACTAAATCTACTCTATTCTAATCCACCTTCCAAGTGGGTCCCCTTGATCAGCTTTTTCTAGCTACCAACACAAATTGAACTCAAAATCACTTCTTCATTGTATTTCCATAAAACTAATTACATTATCATGAGACAACACACAGAACTAGAAAAGTAATTTTTCTTCAACTTATATCAATAATACAACCATCTGAATACTTTTATATCTAGCCATCATCTCCCTTTATATAGAGGATTGATGCTTATTTGAACACAAGAGATAACTTCTAACTAACTCGTGGCATAAAGAAAAGAAATTACAATAGTTCTAACTAACTTGTGAGATAACATTTATCATAGAGAAGATATAGTGTAAACATGTTCCTATATTTCTTGGAATAGTTCTTCCTTCAAATTATCAGGCATGTCTCACGACATGGTGAACCCAGAATAGTGGGTTACACTTTTGAGGAGGAATGAATTCGGCTCGAAAAGCGAATTTGGCCCAAAAATCGTTAATGACTTTCGATTGTAACTACGATGAACTTTCAATCGTAAGTACAAAACTTACGATCGGAAGTCCTTAGGCATAAGACTTTCAATCGAAAGTTTTATTTTACTTTTGATCGAAAGTCTTATGTCATTTTCGATCGAAAGTCTTATGTCACTTTCGATTGAAAGTGAATATAGCACTTTCGATCGAAAGTCTTTAGCGTATGAATTTTGATCGAAAGTCATGAATTAGGGTTAAATTTGGCGTAAATGAAATCGCCAAAAGTGACAGTGATTGTCACTTTTGGCGACAGCGAAACCTGTGAACGGCTTCCGAATTTGCAAACACCGTTTGAACAAGTTTTTTCATATTTCATTTTTTATTATTTGTAGTTTTTGATAGATGGATAAATAGTATATATGCATATATACATGTGTATATATGCTTGTATACATGTGTATATATGCATATATACACATGTATACATGCATATATATATATATATATAGACATGCATATATACATGTATATATGCATATATGCATGTATACATGTATATATGCATATATGCATGTATACATGTATATATGCATATATACATGTATATGCATGTATATATACACATGTATATGTGTACATATATGCACATGTGTATATATTATATATAGATTTTTCTTTATTTAAAGTTTTTGATATACATGTGTATTGATTATATATAGATTTTTCTTTATTATATATATATAGATGTATATATATGTATATATACATGTAAATATATGTATATATACATGTAAATATATGTATATATACATGTAAATATATGTATATATACATGTAAATATATGTACATGTATATAATCTATGTATATATACATATATACATGTGCATGTATGCATCTATACATACATATATATACATGTATACACATGTACATATATAGATTTTTCATTATTTGAAGTTTTTGGTACATAGATTTAGTATATATATACATGTGTATGTATATGCATGTACACATGTGTATACATGCATATATACATGTATATATGCATGTACACACAGACACAGACACAGACACAGACACAGACACAGACACAGACACAGACACAGACACAGACACACACATATATATATATATAGACACATGTATATACATGCATGTATATATGTATATATATGCATGTATACATGTGTATGTATGTACATCTATACATGTATACATGTGTATGTACATATATGTATGTATACATGTATACATGCATATATATACATATACATATATGCATGTATACATGTATACATGTGTGTGTGTATATATGCACATGTCATATATATATATATATATATATATATATATATATATATATATATATATATATATATATATATATATATATATATATATATATATATATATATATATATATATATATATATATATATATATATATATATATATATATATATATATATATATATATATATATATATATATATGCACGCATGTGTATGTATATATGCACATGTGTATGTGTACATGTATATATATATGCACCTGTATGTATGTCTCTACATACATGTATGTATAGTACACATTTATTTACATTTAAATGTAATTTATGTAATTGATTGTACTTTCAAATAATGTAGAGAAATGTGCATACTTTAATTTTATTTTTAATTAAATTAGGAAAATGTACATATATGTAAACTTTATTTGATAGTAAATAAAATCTTTCAGGTACATACATATTCTAGATCTATCAAACATATTATTTCACATCACACATGGCAGATGCACCAATTCCCCCTGCAGAACTATTTGCACACACTAATAAAGAGATTGAACAGTTGCAAGAATCCATAAATAATCCATCTAGCTCTAGTGTCTCTAAGAGTACGTGTCAATCCATCCTTACTAGCTTGATTAGCATTAGGGATGATATTCATGGTACCACTCCCTATGCCCCAGATATTATAGAGGCCATACTTGAGAAGAAGAGATAAGAGGTTGGCTCTGGTCTTTCTCTTAAGGAAAAATAGGCTTTAGTGCCTAAAGCGACCCTGAAAGGGGAAGTTTTCCTATCTTATGCAGATAAAAATTATGTGAAGGGGTATCAGGTTCCTTGGTGTGAGGATCCTGCTATATCAACATTGATATACTCATGATTTCTAGCTTCCCATGGTCATTATCCGAATAACGACCAGATTCCATTGTACTTTGCACAACAGATTTTTGCTAAAGTTCATTTTGGGAGAGCTGTTAATTACACTAATTTTCCATCACATCTAGGACAGGGCAGTGGCAGGCTTGCTGATAGAGATTCTTTTCATCGAGCTGATAGATAGAGGCTAGTACACAGGGCCATTGTTGGTCAGAGGGCACCTACTATAGCTCCTTCATTGGGTCCTATTACAGATGATGTTATTCGTAGCACCCAGCTTCGAGTTGCGATTGATAGTGTGGGGTCCACATTGTAGCAGCTTCCACATCCATATCTAGTGATCAGGTTGGTCAGTACTTGATGTCTCAATGACACTCTAGATCATCAGGTGGAGCATCCTCTAGCAAGACCGCAGATGACATGTACATTGCAGCAGTCATCCCTTAACTTTCTAGCCTGGAGGGACTTACAGGAGAGATGACATGTGTCACATTGACTAGCTTGGCTGAGGATCTATTGGATGCATATGCATTTATAGTAGCAGAGCATGATATCCCAATATCAGAGGTTAGATCTCATATGGGTATTGTCAGATATGCTCAGCCACATCCTTCTCACCTAGACCATGGCCATAGTGGCAGTGCTCGTGAGGATCCACCTACTGACCACTCTATTGCTGCATAGGGAGGAGGCACAATGTACAAACCCTTTAGTCAGTGCAAGGCATCAATTCTCTAATGTTGGCCTTGATGATGTTGAGTTCAGCATGACCACTACGGGTTATCTATATTTGTTGACACACACTAGTACAAAACCAACAATATATGACCAAATAAACAACCAAAAATTGTAGATAAATGACCAAATTTGGTCACGTGACCAGTGGTAGTTTATTGCGGGTCATTTATCTCATGACCAAATTTATGACTAAACTATTTTAGTCATTTCTTTGGTCATTGATTTGGTCATATATTTAGTCATTTATTTGGTCATTTGGTAGTTTATTTGGTCATTTATTTGGTCATTTATTTGGTTGTTTACTTGGTCATTTATTTGGTCTTTTATTTGGTCTTTTATTTAGTCTTTTATTTAGTCATTTATTTAGTCATTTATTTAGTCATTTATTTGGTCATTTATTTGGTCATTTATTTGGTCATTTATTTGGTCATTTATTTGGTCATTTATTTAGTCATTAATTTAGTCATTAATTTAGTCATATATTTAGTCATATTAGGTCATGATGGAATCGAACCATCATCCTCCTACTTGTAAAGTAGGTGCTCTTCCATTGAGCTAGTACCCTTTAAAGAATAATCATACCATGTATACTAGTAGTTTCCACTAAACATGATTTCAAGTTTTTCCATCTAAACTAAACTGGTTACAATCCCCTATACTGTTTCATCTCGAGAATCAAACTCTCAAGACCAAACTGTCCTTACTAGGCCTAATTCAATTGGCCCTTGGAATCAGGTATTTTTCAAATTTTGTCAAACTTACTCCAAAACACTTGGAAAATAAAATAGGGATTCAGATACCCATTTGTGAGTTCTCCAACATATCTCAAAACCAAATATGGTTGTTTTGGACTGATACTCTAATATAGTCTTCAGTAATGGTCTAAATCAACATATTTTCACATTTTTTTGAGGTGCCATGCTCATCTGATTAGTCATTTATCAAACCCTCACTTTAAGGGGCCTAAAGCTAGGGCTTTCTCAATCTACCACTCCGAATCACTTTTGAACCCAACCAAAGGTCCTAACACCATCCACTTGACCTAGGTAAATAGAATACAACATAAAATGTTGCCCATATTCAGAGAAAACTCTTAGACCTGCACATGGCACTGTGTACCCTATACCTTCATCAAGCACATTTGCTCATTTGGTGATCACCATCCATTCAATCTAACTTCTCCTACATTCAAGTTAGTATAGGAGACTATAATACATTGTTTCAGAATCATCCCACAAGCATCAATAGGAACATAAAGTGGAATGAGCCTAATTCACCATAATGCCCTTCAAAACAATACCAAAATTATCAATGGAAAGTAGTGTATAGGAACAGTCAAAATATTATATCAAGATCGATTGAAAAGACTTCAATATCAATGTGAAAGGAATGTTAAATCATTGTCAAATCATCCCTCATGCCAATCCTATTCACAAAGGGAAGAATCAGAGATTTACAAGACACGAAGTATTCAAAATTTCATTCAAATTGCAAGTCAAGAAGAACTTTGATAGCTAATTGGTGATTAACTAATTTGTGATTAAAGTACAAAAATCTATCTATCTCTATCTCTATCCCTCACACATAAGCAAAAAGATGTGCTCATAACCAAAACTACACAATATATCACATAATGTATATTTTATATTTTATCCTTCTCATTCGTAGGCATTTGAATGTTAGTCACTGGACACTAATGATAGTTTCCCATAAGAAAACTCTCTATCTATCTATCTCTATCTCTATCCCTCAAACATAAGCAAAAATATATGCTCATAACCAACACTACACAATATATCACATAATGTATATTTTATATTTTATCCTTCTCATTCGTAGGAACTTGAATGTTAGTCACTGGACACTATTTTATATTTTATAGTATTTCACACTTTGTTTACATCGTACTTTGTTGTTATTGCTTGATTCTTGAAACAAAATATGCTTGGGTGAGTTCAAGAAATTGTGGTGTATTAGTAATAGAGGGCTCTTGTAAAATCATTTATGTTCGAATGCCCCCATATTCATAACTCCAACTGACATGTGGTGATGTAAAAAATATGGTATGCATTTAAGTGTGATCCATGTTTCTAGGTCAGAATGTGGTTAACGTTCCCTCAACAACATATCAACAAAAGACTATAACCTCAACTAATATGATTGGATATGAGATATTGGAAGCATGTCTTATTGATGTTATACCATATCATACGTCTGATTATCCCTGTTTAAAGTTTTGATTCATCAATCCTTGCTTGTGCAATTGTGGTTATTGTCACTGCAATAGTACAACCTTAGCAATTGGCCTAAGACTCTGCCACATCCATGATGTATGCTATGTCAGTAGACCCCAAATTAACAAGGTTAGTTTGCACTTGGGATTGAAGGGTTACTTGCCTGATTTGGTCTACTGAAATAGAATACATCATGGATGGGGCAGAGTCTCAGGCCAATTGCTAAGACTGTACTATTGCAGTGTCGACAATGCCAAAAAAGTCTCAATATATTCCGACCAGCACGAGTAACTTGTCCCAACATAATTCTAATTTTTGAACTTTATTTGTGATAAAGATTCAAACAAGGCAGGAAGTTCTGATTTCAATACAATGAAAATTAAGAATGCAGGGCTAATTCCCAACCTGATTATAGGAACTTAAAGGAGCACCCAATTCAAAATCCTAATGAGGGTCAAAATTCCGACCCCTCATAGGGTTAATTTCAAAATTCAAAGTAATTAACAACAAAAATTTGCCCCAATCAGAATGAAATTCTAAGTGTTAATGAGGTTAGTAAGGGAGAGTTGTTAAATTAAATTGTTTACATGGTACCAGGTTGGCCAGCTTGGGAGAAGAGAGTTTAACCACAAGCATGGACTGCATCAAATTTCTCATCCGTTGCTCTTTGACTCTAACTGGAAGCAGTTCATCAATATGCTTTTCAGGATCAAAAGCATGCCCATTCATTTCAGTGTCCAAATGTTTGAACTCTTTCGAGTCTTTCAATGACTGCAGAGAAAAAGGGGCAAATAAGAGGCCTATCAGTAGACATGAAAAGGAAAACAATTGTTCTATTAAGATATGACATATATCTACCAATAGAGATGATAGTAACATCAAGTTCTAGTTTAAACATCATAAAATATTTTGTTGTTGACAACAAGATAGCAAATTGCATTTGGCCAAATATGATGTGTGTAAAGTTAAATATAATGATTATGAAACACATATATAATGATCAATCAAAACCAACTCTCCCAGCATAGTCTATAGTGTATTCAACTTTCCTTCTTCCTCTATTCGGGCTATCATACATTTCTCACCGGTTATATTTGTAAGCCTGTGCATAAATATAGAGGGTAGTTTACCCATCAAGAAAACATTTTTTGATAGGCATAGGGGAACATGAATTTTTGAGGCTGATCATGCATATCATTTGAGTAAATTCAACTTTTATGGTTTAGACATCTAGCATGTCACGTTGTATTTGAGCAAGGTAATGTGCATTCTAAATGCTAGAGAACTACGTGGCTCAAAAGGAATGCTTGTCACTTGTGAGGCAATATAAACCTTTTATAATTGTATAAGGATTTCAACCAATATATCATCAATACATTATCATTATATTAACTTCAGAGCACATAAAAGCTTGCATACTTCAAGGCAGGTGTTTATATCTTGGAAAAAAAGTCTACTCTCTTCAAATCCCAAGACAATCTTTAATGCTTTCCTCAAACTTGTCCAAAGCTATCATTGTCTCCATAAAAGCACCTCCTAAGTTCTCACTGTAACAGACAACGAAAATGAAATCCCATATAGACAGTTATTGCTTGCTCAAATTCCTCCAGCATGTATAAAGCTAAAACAGACATAATTAAAACTAAGAAGAAATTCAACAGTATAGACACAACATATCATAGCAAATAGAACACGTAATTTTGAATCTAAAAATGGAGGCTCCCTTGTACGTTGCAAGCCCTGAATTATATTTAGTTTTAGATAGCGTTTACAGGAAAATGTAAGGCAGCAAGGATTATCATACTCTCATTTATCGAGTTTAGGCAGACAAAAGTAGTTTTGTTAAAAATGAACACAATAAAAATGTTTCATCAAAACTAAAAAAATCTCCACATGGCATAGAAACTTGAGGTTAGATATGTGTCTATATCTTACTCTTGATCATGCAGCAGTAAATTGCAATCAATTTTTTTATCCAGCTTTATAAAGGCAAAAATATGATACAATCAGTGCATTCAATAAAAATATGGTTTCATGGAATGTCATGATTGCGGCATATGCACAAAATGGGTTTGGTGAAAAGGTTCTAGAAACTTTCAAGCAAATGCCAATGGCAGGTGTAAAGCCAAACTCCTCAACCTTTTCCATCATCCTCTCTTCCTGTGCAAAAATGGGAGCTCTAGAATAGGGTATGGATATCCATCGAAGCATAAAGAAAAGAGAAATATTGTTAGATGTTGTAGTTGCAACTGCCCTGGTAGACATGTATGCAAAATGTGGAAACATTGACAAGGCATGTGAATTGTTTCACAGAATGCCTCAAAGAAATGTGGTCACATGGAATGCCATGATTGCAAGTTACACTCACAATGGATTTTTCAAAAAAGCTTTAGAAACTTTCAAGAAAATGCAATTGGCAAGTGTGAAGTCAAATTCCGCAACCTTTATCAGCATCCTTCATGCCTGTGCCAAAATGGGGGCTTTGGAATAGGGTATGGGCATCCATCAAAGCATAAAAGATAGAGAAATATTGTCAGATGTTGTAGTTGCAACTGCCTTGTTAGATATGTATGCAAAATGTGGAAGCATAGATAAAGCATGTGAAGTGTTTGACAGAATGCCTCAAAGAAGTGTGATAACGTGGAATGCCATGATTGCAGGATATACTCAAATTGGATTTGTTGAAAAGGCTTTAGAAACTTTTAAGAAAATGCAATTTGCAGGTGTAAAGCCAAATTCTACAACCTTTGCCAATATCCTCCCCGCCTATGCCAAAATGGGAGCTTTGGAACAGGGTATGGACATCCATCAAAACATAACCGATAGTGGAATTCTGTCAGATGTTGTAGTTGCCACTGCCCTAGTTGACATGTATGCAAAATGTGGAAGCATAGACAAAGCACGTGACCTGTTTGACAAAATACCCCAAAGAAATGTGATCTCATGGAATGCGATGATCAAAGGATATGTGCAATAGGGATTTGGCGAAATGGCTTTAGAAACTTTCAAACAAATGCAATTGGCAGGTGTGAAGCCAAATTCCACAATGTTTGCTAGCATCCTTCATGCCTGTGCCCAAATGGGAGATATGGAATGGGGCATGTACATCCATCAAAGCATAAAGGATCAGAGAATTTTTTTAGATGTTGTAATTACAATTGCCCTGGTTGACATGTATGTAAAATGTGGAAGCACAAACAAGGCATTTGAATTGTTTGACAAAATGCCTCAAAGAAATGTGGTTTCATGGACTGCAATGATTGGAGGATATGTACAAAATGGATTAGTTGAAAAGGCTTTAGAAACTTTCAAGCAAATGCAACTAGCAGATGTAAAGCCGAATTCCACCACATTTGCTAGCATCCTCCCTGCCTGTGCCAAAATGGGAGCTTTGGAGCAGGGTGTGGATATGCATCAAAGCATAATGGTTGGGGGTTTTTCTTCAGATATTATAGTTGGAAATGCTCTAGTAGACATGTACGCAAAATGTGGAAGCATAGAAAAGGCACACAAAGTGTTTGATAAGATCATCAGCTACAACATGCCTTCCTTACAATCTGCATACTTTGTAATATGAATTTACATAAACTACCATTAAATATAAATGATAATATTGCACCTAGAGTCTGGTTCTTAGTCTAGATTATGCAAAACCAAGATCATCTTCTCAGAAGGAATGATTGATCAAAGGTTCATTGCATCATTTAGGAATTGTTGTCTCATTTCCTTGCTGTGGAAAACCAAGAGTAGAGTCATCTATGATGTAGTGTCCCTCATACATGCCCATCAATACTCCATATTCGAGTGGATGCAAACATATGCAATGTCCATTTCAACCCCATAATGTATCAGAATGAATAAAAGATGATCTCTTGGAAACTGAATTTATAGAGAGATACAACACACATTTTCCCCTCAATTATTTTTAAAAATGAGATCGTGTCAAAATAATCTCAAAGAAATAATCAAAAAATCATTTTTTGAAAGTGCATTTCAGCTAGTACAAGCATGTAGTGCTAAGACTGAGATCATTTGAAATTTTGAAGGTGCACATTAATCAGCACAATTTGACATATAGTAGATGATATTAGAAGAAACCTAATAATATAAACAAAATAGAGGAATTGAAAAATAAATACCAAAATACTATGAAAATATCAAGTTTTCCATTAGTAGCCTCAAAACTTTCAGGCTTTCTGTAGTTGCGAATCTGAGACTCCAGGAAGAGAGGATCTTTATTTTATCATGATTTTTTTTTCATTGTATTGATTGTCTAAAGGTTACTACTATAATTATGCCTTTATCTCCATGAGCCTACAAGTTATATGTATCTTATCACTTCCTTCTTGTGAAAGTCACTGTCTTGGCTATTACAATCACTGACTTTGACATCTTTCATGGCAATGTCACAACCTATCTCTGTACTTCATTATGTTCTTTGCAATGATAGTCATGGTCTTACAAGTTTTGTCCTTGATAACACTACCTTTGAAGATCTGGTTCTTCATTTTTTATATTAGTGTTGATCACTATCCAATCAATATCAATAGTTCTCTTGAAAATCTAACACCACTAGGTGACTCCCTACCCATAATTGGATTGCCATTTGTAAGTATAAAACTGCTATCTTTTACAGTGTCTGTTCTCATCTTCATAAACCATTGTTTCAAAGAAAAATGTATTAGTTGTCCTCCATCACTTTACTACTCACCATCTCAATCATGAGGGTTACTATTTGGCACTTAGAACCTCTACTTTCATTACAGTCCCATGACTGTAATTGCTACTACTATTGTGACTCGTCATTTTGGCCATTAACACATAATTTTCTCAAAATGCTATCACTATTGTTTTCCTTTGAGGCACCAATGTTGAGGCATCAATATGATCACTATATGTATTTTTTAGCTCTACCGTTTAGTTTTATTTGTTGTGTAGATGACTATTCTTTTACATTGCACATCATCGATTGTAGCTGTTATATGTTTACGTTGCTGCTAACAGTGAAAATCAATATTTTTCTATTTCTCTTTCTCATAATATCTCATTCTTCCCAATATGCATGAGAGTCACTTGTTATCACTATATTGGTAAAATACATTGAGTCACTATTATCAGACATTCATTAAGATCATTGTCCTATATCATATAACATTGTCCTTAATAGTCATGTTACATGTCACTGCTTCTAGACATTTTTGTTGTCCTTTGAGCTCTGAAGATCAGTGATTTGATTCATTCTTGATCTCGTTGTATTGATGAATGCCTTCTCTTGAAGGTAATTACCATGAAAAGATAAAATATATCCCTATGTGAGACATGCATATTCACTTTCCTTAAAAATGTCACTATTTTGATTCATCTAACCCATACTTTCGAAGCTTTCAAATCAATGTTTTTTCTTATTGCTACCATACCCCTATCACTGTTCTTTCTTTTCCTTAACAATGACCATTCTCTTAGATCTTCATGACTTAATATTATTGTCTTCTTGAATATCAATGACTATATTTCATTACAAAAGAATAATGACTAAGACACACCATTGTTATATTCTTCATGTAATGCTAGTGTTTTGATCCATTCATCTTGAACATCTCTGGCCATTGAGACATTGATTTTCTATAATGAACCTATTGCTACTATGACAAAGATCCTTTCAACTTGGTGAATAATCTTTTGAAATAGTAATACATCTATGGAACAGTGCTCGTAACCTTGAGAAGGTGAAATTTTGTTAGGTATAATTGGAAATGTTCTGGTATACATGTATGCAAAATGTGGAAGCACAGACAAGGCATGTGGACTATTTGAATGCCTCAAAGAGATGTCATCCCACAAAATGCAATGATGTAGGATATGTAGAAAATGGATTTATTGAAGAGGATTTACAAACCTTCAAGAAAACATAATTGGTAAGTGTAAAGACATATCCTTTGGAAACATCCTCCCTACCTATGATAAAATTGGAGCTTTGGAATAGGCTATTTAAATCTATCAAAGCATAATAGCAGGACAGTGTATTTCAAATATTATAGTTGTAAATGTTCTAGTAGACATGCATGCAAAATGTGGAGTACTCATAGACAAAGCACCTGAATTTTTTCACAAAATGCCTCAAAGAGATGTCATCTCATAGAATGTAATGATTGCAAGATATGCACAAAATTGATTTTTTAAGTAAGCACTCAAAATAGTTGAATTAATGATGCACTCTAGAACTAATCCTAACATTGTAAGCTTTGTTACTGTTCTAGGTGCATGTAGCAATACAGGTTTATTGGTGGATGAGAGTTGTAATTAATTCAACCACATTGGTAACTTTATTGCATTACACTGATAGGTGATCATTATGTGGGTATGCTGACCTTCATGCCGACCCAAGAACAATGATATGAAAATGTCATCTAAATGAGGAAATACATCACTATGAAATGAAAATAGTTGTAGGAACTTTGTTGCTAAAGACTTGATAGGACATTCCATGAAACAAATGAGTTAAAGCATGATAGTGCCAATATTGAAAGATCATCCATCTGTTTTCGAATTCCTCGATGTTAAAGGTACTAAGAGAAATGTGTTGTTCATTGATCATACCGACCCTAAAGATCCTTCTCAATTTGGAAGCAGATCTAATGCTATGGAAGCTGACATGGTGGTTCAATTTTACATTTACTTAACCAACTTTTTTGGCTACAAGCCACCAGATGTTATTATTCTGACCATGTACAGAGCTCAAACAGACCTTATCAAAATAAAAATAGGCATCTCATGCCCTTTTCAAAGAAGAAAATATCACAAAAATGCATCTAACAAGTGGGTACTTGATAAGTAAATAGTTGAACCTGAACGATATCTGTCAAAAGTAAGAAGCATGGATGAATTCTAGGAAAAAGAGAGCAATATCATATTGTTTTCTATGGTATGAAACACCATTCCTAATTTGAATGTAAAAACATTAGAAAACATGGAAATAAAAGCTCATTAAAGGACTTATATAGAAATGAATGCATGCTCATCTTTAGTATTGAAACCCTCCTTGTTCAAAGCTACAACTTTATCTATGAAGCATGGGAGCAACAATAATGGTGCTATTGAAGAATCTCTTCTTCATTAAACTAGGGTTTTTCCTTGAAGAGTTGCAACCTTTCACTTGCTAACTTGAATTTCTCTTCCAGATTTTGTGGTGCTGAGATTTCACCTCTTGTTTTGGCATTGTCTTGACTTTTGGCAACCCACATCCTCTTCCAGTGGGTTTTGCTCCATTTTTTAATGAAAACTTTCCTTTAATTTTACCAAGAACTACATGAGATTTTTCAAGGAGCCAAAATAAGATAAAGTATTATTAAAATTGCTTTTGTATTAATAATTGTCTATAAAATTATAATTTTGTTTGTCTATTTATTTATGTATATGTTTATATATATATTTAAATAAATTAATATTTATTTATGTATAATTTTCTATATTATTATCTTGCTTCTACTTTATATATAAACTATTTGTACGTACCTAGTATAATTGTCTATATATTTAGATAATTTCTATTTCTATATTTATATTTACTTAAGAATATTCATTTTTAATATATATTTTTTATATAAGTATGGGTATTTATTTATGTGTGTGTGTATTGTGGTTCTATTATTGATTTTATTTTTGCATTTTTATGTTTCTTAATATATAGTTTCAGTTTGTCAAATAATTTTATTGTTTAATTTCTCTTTTATTTTGTTTTGTTATTGAATAATGCATGAACCATCTCAGTCTATGTCACATCGTCTACCACTACCTCTGTCCCCCTAATAGGTATCCTAAAAATTATATAGACATCCTTTGTAGTAATGGTCATTTCCCTAGTGAGAAGATTGAAAGTGGTTGTCTATAACCTCCACCTCTTGCATAGAGCTATCACCATGGTTATGTATGCCCTACAATGGGGTATATAGTAGGATGCTCCACATCAGATAGCCTATTCATATACCCCAAACATTGAAAATGAAAGGTCAATGCAATGGTGCACAACAACAGAAGAATTATTAAAAATACTATGTGGGAAAAGGATGCCACAAAACTGGTGTCTTATATAATGAGTTGATATGATAGAATTTTTTTAGTCATTTTAGTTCTGATTTTACCTGATGACCAAATTCATCATTTATTTAGTCATTTATATTTGTAGAACATGATAGTCACATGACTAAAATTTAAGGGTTAAATATTTCACGTGTGCAACCAAAATCTAATTTGATTTGAAGACCTAATATTAGATGCAAGTCAAATTTGTTTTTAGACATGAGATGAGAAACCAATTCTAAATAGTAAGCCATGACTGAAAATTTGTTTGATGAAAATATGCTCTCACAATAAAATGAATGAAATTGTGGAACCAAAAAGGAAAAACCCCTCAAACTATTTATTTAGTCATTTATTTGGTCATTTATTTAGTCATTTATTTAGTCATTTTAGTTGTGATTTTACCCAATGACCAAATTGGTCATTTATTTGCCAAATATGATCAGTTTTGGTCATGTGACTAAAACTTTTAGTCACGTGACTAAAAGTTTTAGTCACTTAGTCATTTATTTGCCAAATTCTACTAGTGACATGATGATACAACTTCCATGCCATCTCATTTGGTTAGTCCATTGCATTCATCATTAGAGAGGCATGTGTGGTCTACTCATGCTGCAAATGCAGAGTTGAGCTTGGACCAAACACAACAAAATCTTGATACCTTGGTTGATAGGATTAAGGCCAGGGAATCCGAGTACTATCAGTTTCCACCACCTACATAGGTATAAATCAGATTATATACATGTATTTAATGTTACAATTTAACTTAGATTTATTTTCAAAATTTCAATCAATTGATTTATATATATATATGTACATGCACATATATATGATATATATTTTTGGTCTACTAGGATATGCCTCTTGTTATTCCTTTGGGTACTGATCATGTGCATCATCGAGACTCACTCGATGATGACATCAATAGTGGACAAGTGAGTTTTTAATTTATTATTTGTGTGTACACACTTTATAACATGTTTTCTTATACAATATTTTAAATCAAACTTAAGATCTGTGTACAATGTTTATATATTAATTTATATATCTCTTTCTTTGTAAGGATCTGCACATCCTTCACAACATGATAGTCAGTCTGGGTGTGACTGCTTAGTGGGGAGTTGTCATGATGAGTCCTAGGCACTTTCATATTTGATAGATAGAGACATTTCATATTACATATATATTCACATGTGTTTGATGAACTATATTTCATTTCTAGATGAGCTACAGGACTGACTGATGTGTTTGATGTTATATTTCATTTCTAGACCCTTTTGATAGAATGTTTGACACATGATTACACACACACACACACACACTTTAATTTAAATTTGATTACATATATGAATGATGTAACTTGATTTCAATAGATTACATGTACATGAATGATGTTTGATTGTACATGTTTATAATGAAAGTTATGAATGATGTAAATTTGACACATGTGAGCTATTATATGAGCTCCCTAGATGTTTGATTGAATCTTACTTATATTTAAATGTACATTTGATAATAGTTGTACATTTAATATTCTCTCATGGTCATTAGTATCAAGTCTCCACTTACAAATGCCATGTCCCATCATAGGAAAAAGAGATAGGATGGTGGCAATTACAAGATGACTATACTGATAAACCTTATTGTTCTAAGGTTGATAATCAATAAAATGAATCCCATGTTTAAGTATTTTGGTTTTCTTCAAATATGTTCCTTGCATGACAACTGAACCTACACAGAAAAGTTCAACAATGTTAAATATATATATAGATGTGAAACTAACCATATAAACAAATGTATAAGAAAATTGGAAGTTGGAATGTCTCACTCAAGTTTAATACAAGTTGTGAAACTTAAATACAGTACTAGAACCTGTGGGAAACATAATTCCATCACTTCTTTCATTCTATGTTAGCTTCATCCTCTCCTTGCAGCAACGTAATAAATAATAACAAACACCTTCCACATTTCCAGGCTCTGCTACTACTACAAAAATATGTCCTGCATTTAAAGTGAACTTTTAATTTTAGGAACTTGTAAATATAAATTAAACAAACTTTATTTATGAATTGACTTTATGAATCCTTTTAAAACATGTACATAAACAAACACGTACCAATTTTGATAAAACCTGAAATATGGTCATAATCTGTAGAAATCAATGGAATGTCGTCAAAGCTTTCATCCTGAACATCATTTATGTTTGTAACATCTAGTGGAACCAAATTCCATTAACTAACATTTCCAAATTTTTGGTTGATACATTCATCATAGTTTTCAGAAATGCAGTCATAACAAAAGCATGAATAAATCTCTAGTGTACAATGACCACACATTACTATCTGTACTCATAACCGAATGTAGGGATCTTGTTTTGTCTACTCTCTTGCATCCATGGATTGATCTTTTGTCAACACCAGAACAATAGAGAGGTCATGTGTACAAATTAAAGACATATATAAGTTAACTCAAACAATGATCAATAAATTTAAAATTAATATCTGTTATCTCCCAGAATACTCGGAAGGGTATGACTCGACCTAATTGTGATGATGTGTTATCACAATTTGAAACCATAAAATGCATCTTGAACCACTCAACTAAATCATGAGCATTATTTATATGATATCCCTAATAGTCCAGTTGATACTTTCTTAAAGCACGTTTGATACAAGCTCTTGCACCATCATGCTCTCCCTATCCATGTCCATTCTCAAAGAAACTCCAAATATGTGGTATATTTTGGTATCGATGATATCTACATAGTAAGTAAAATGGCCTTGCTAATTTAAATTATGTTGCAAATCCATCCGACCAAACAAAATGCTTTTCAATTTTGATGCCTTTGTTTTCCAAATATCCAAAAAATGTCTTAAAGCAATGCTCAACAAAATGTATGTCATGCTCTTTATCATCACTAATGTAAAGGTGATATTCTTTCTTTATGACTCATGATTCATATGTACTTTCAACACCATCCAAATCTAATTGTGCATGTCGATAAGACACATGTACTGGATGATAGTCACCTGCTCTGTATAGTAGTATTCTACTTGAAGTTGTTTTTGAGAAACAAAGGAGTTCTCTGCAAAAGCAACAACCAATAAAATTGTTCCAACTGGAAAAGTTTCTTTTTGTATTTTGAATTGTTCTTCATGGCATTTAGCAAAAAAAACATGATGTATGTATGGTTGAATCAATTTACAAAAATTCTCCATAAATTTTGCAACAGGTATCTCGTCATCTACATATCCCAACCTTGTGGATTCTTTCTTGACTTTTGTTTCAGACTTTATGTACTTGTATCTCTTACATTTTATCATCCTTTTCATGTCAGTATCTTCAAGTCTCAAAGGAAATTTAGCCAAATCCCTGCATGTTTGACAAGTTCCTCTTATGCAATCTATTTCAGGTATTTCATGATCAATTGATTTGTTACATACGATTGATGTTATGAATTGGCTTGGACGTTTAGGAAAATCATTTTGAGAACCATGACTTTCTTCTATCATCTTTCTAAACCCTTGGTAGTAGAGATCAAATTTAATATGATGTCGACAACAAAAAGTTTCAAAAGATTTATTTATCTTTACAAAAAATGGCTTTAATCTTTTATACATTGCTTGTCCAATCTTAATGTCAGGATTTGAGTTACAAAATGAGAGATACAATTCATGTTGTGTGGTGTCCAACCAATATTTTGTGTGTTGGAAATATTCCTTAGGCCCAATCCTCTTCATGGTAACGTCTCTTGTATTTGGTGAAGGACGAGTATGATCAGTCCAAAATGACGTAACTAAGTTCCTAACTAGTTCATTAATTCTATCAGACCGAGGAGCTCTACACATTAGTTCCCAATTACCTTCCAATGTAGTATCATCCAAATTGATTCTTCTTTTCAAATAGTGTGTCATTGTCTTCCTACTGTACCTGATCTGAGATGAAAGTGAAGAAATTTGTCTTCTTTGGGACATGTTTTTATTTAAAATAGATGTCAATATCACTCTTCTTGAAATGGACCTATTTGTAGATCTAGTTGCTTTTCCAATGGAATGCAAACCTTTCTTAACACTATCAACAATATTGTTTTGTACGTTAATTGATTTTAACTTTTTCAAACTTGCATCTACAACCAACAATTTTAATGGCTCTTTTAACTCATCTTTAAGAAGTGTAATTGATAATAGTTGAGTTTTTTGAAGTGTACCAAGATTCTCAAATTGTTTCATTATTTTCTTAGACTTTTTATTCAATGCCCTCTTCGTAATATTTATGGCTTGTTTAGCATAATCTCTCAATTTTTCCACATCCATTTCAATTAAATGATCTATGCTTTTACGATTATTTTTTCTCTTCAACTGTTGGAGTAGACTATCATTCACATATGTTTCTTGCACTTTCACTACAAATAAAATAAAAAATATATCTTAATATCTCATCTTAAGGGGACCTTCATGAAATAAGTATTTACAAGCTCTTGAACATCTCAAACCCATAATAATTTATACAATAATGAGGGAAACACATACTTTTTTGACCTTGGGTTGATTCAACTTGGGAAGACCCTTGTCCAACATTTTCATTATCAAAGGCTGCATGTACACAACAAAAAAAACAACTTCTTGAGGGGAAAGACCCAAAATGTATATTCACCAATAAGAGACTAAATCGAGATAGTGAGAGAGAGTCACACACACACACACACACACACACACACACACACACATATATATATATATAGAGAGAGAGAGAGATGTGTACTTGTTTGATATTCTGAGAGTTGTGCTTGTTGAGCTTGCGATGGCCCTTCTCCAACTTCTGAAGGTTGGGCTTGTTGAGCTTGTGATGACCCTTCTCCAACTTTTGAAGGTTGGGCTTGTTGAACTTGTGATGACCCTTCTCTAACTTCTTAAGGTTGGGCAGCTTGTCGAGCTTGTGATTCTTGAGCATTTCCTACATGTATGAAGTATAAATTATTGAACAAAAACTTTTGAATGAAGTTAGGTCTAACAGTACTAGTTGGGTTGAATTGGGTCTAATTATGTCTAATTGGTCCTAATTGAGTCTAATTGGGTCTAATTGGTCCTAATTAGGTCTAAATGAGTCTAATTGGTCCTAATTGGTCATAATTGGGTCTAATTAAGTGCTAATTTGTTCTAATTGAGTCTAATTGGGTTTAAATAGGTCATATTAGGTCCTAATTGGTTCTAATTAGTCCTAATTGAGTCTAATTGGTCCTAATTGGTCCTAATTGAGTCTAATTAGGTGCTAATTTGTTCTAATTGAGTCTAATTGGGTTCTAATAGGTCATATTAGGTCCTAATTGAGTCTAATTAGGTGCTAATTGATTGTAATTAGTTCTAATTAGTCCTAATTTGTCCTAATTGAGTCTAATTGGATCTAATTGGTCCACATTGGTCCTAATTTGTCTTAATTAGTCCTAATTGAGTCTAATTGAGTCTAATTGGGTCTAATTAGTCCTAATGAGTCATAATTGGTCCTAATTAGTCTTAATTATGTCTAATTAAGAGCTAATTTGGTCTAATTGAGTCTAATTGGGTTCTAATAGGTCATATTAGGTCCTAATTGGGTCTAATTGTGCTCTAATAGGTCATATTAGGTCCTAATTGAACCTAATTGAGTCTAATTGGTCCTAATTGGTCCCAACTGAGTATAATTGGTCCTAATGGGTCCTAATTGAGTCTAATTTGGTCTAATTACGTCTAATTGAGTTTAATTAATCCTAATTGATCCACATTGGTCCTAATGAGTCATAATTGGTCCTAATTAGTCCTAATGAGTCATAATGGGTCCTAATTAGTCCTAATTGGGTCTAATTGGTCTTAATTGAGTCTAATTGGTCCTAATTAGTCTAATTGTTCCTAATTGAGTCTAATTGGGTTCTAATAGGTCCTAATCAAGTCTAATTGATCCTAATTGGTCCTAATTGAGTTTAATTGGTCCTAATTGGTTCTAATTGAGTCTAATTGAGCCTAATTGGTCTTAATTGGTTCTAACTGAGTCTAATTGAGTCTAATTGGGTCTAATTGAGTCGAATTGGGTCTAATTAGTCCTAATGAGTCATAATTGGTCCTAATTTGTTCTAATAGGTCATATTAGGTCCTAATTGGTTCTAATTGAGTCTAATTAGGTCATAGTTTGTCCCAATAGGTCATATTGGTCCTAATTAGTCTAATTAGGTGCTAATTTATTCTAATTTAGTCTAATTAGGTTCTAATAGGTCATATTAGGGCCTAATTGGTTCTACTTAGTCCTAATTAGGTCTAATTGGTACTAATTAATCCTAATTGAGTCTAATTAGGTCCTAATAGGACCTAATTCTTCCTAATAGGTCCTAATAGGTCCTATTAGGTAGATAATAGGATCTAATTGAGTTTAATTGGATCTAATTGAGTCTAATTGGATCTAATTGAGTCTATTTGGTCCTAATTGAGTCTAATGAGGTGATAATTTATTCTAATTGAGTCTAATTGGGTTTTAATAGGTCATATTAGGTCCTAATTGGATCTAATAGGTCCTAATTGGCCTTCTAATAGGTCATATTAGGTCCTAATTGGATCTTATTGGTTCTAATTGAGTGTAATTAGGTCCTAATTGGTTAGATAATTGAGTCTAATTAGGTCCTAATTGGTTCTAATAGGTCATATTGAGTGTAATTCGGTCCTAATTGGTTCTAATTGAGTCTAATTAGGTCCTAATTGGTCCTAATTGAGTCTAATTGAGTGTAATTCTAGGTCATAATTGGTTCTAATTGAGTCTAATTAGGTCCTAATTGGATCTAATAGGTCCTAATTGGTTCTAATAGGTCATGTTAGGTCCTAATTGAATCTAATTGGTTCTAATTGAGTGTAATTAGGTCCTAATTGGTTCTAATTGAGTCCTAATTAGGTCCTAATTTGTTCTAATTAGTTCTAATTGAGTCTAATAGGATCTAATTGAGTCTAATTGAATCTATTTGGTTCTAATTGTGTCTAATTAGGTCCTAATTGGTTCTAATTGAGTCTAATTAGGTCATAGTTGGTCCTAATAGGTCATATTGGTCCTAATAAGTCATATTGGTCCTAATTAGTCCTAATTGATTCTAATTGGTTCTACTTAGTTCTAATTGGTCCTAGTTAGTCCTAATTGGATCTAATTGGATCCTATTGGTCCTAATTAGGCCTAATTAGTGCTAATTTATTCTAATTGAGTCTAACTGGGTTTTAATAGGTCATATTAGGTCCTAATTGGATCTAACAGGTCCTAATTAGTTCTAATAAGATCTAATTGAGTCTAATTGGATCTAATTGGTTCTAATGGAGTTTAATTAGGTCCTAATTGGTTCTAATAGGTCATATTAGGTCCTAATTGGTTCTAATTGAGTCTAATTAGGTGCTAATTAGTTCTAATTGATTCTAATTGGATGGACTAATAGGTCCTATTAGTCCTAATTAGGCCTAATACATCCTAATAGGTCCTATTAGGTCCTAAATAGTCCTAATATGTCCTATTAGGTCCTAATTAGTCCTAATAGGTCCTATTAGGTCCTAGTTGGTTCTAATTGAGTCTAATTGGATCTAATTGGTTCTAGTTAGTTCTAATTAGTCCTAATTGGTTCTAATTAGTTCTAATTGAGTCTAATTGGTCCTAATTGGTTCTAATTGGTTCAAATTAGTCCTAATTGGTCCTAATTGGTTCTAATTAGTCAAGTAATTGGTTCTATTTGGTTCTAATTAGTTCTAATTGAGTCTAATTGCTCCTAATTGAGTCTAAATAGGTTCTAATAGATTCTAATTAGTTCTAATTAGGTGCTAATTTATTGTAATTGAGTCTAATTGGGTTCTAATAGGTCATATTAGATCCTAATTGGTTCTAATTGAATCTAATTAGGTGCTAATTGGTTCTAATTGATTCTAATTGGGTGGACTAATAGGTCCTATTAGTCCTAATTAGAACTAATTAGAACCAAATAGAACCTAATAGGTCCTAATAGGTCCTAATTAGTCCTAATAGGTCCTAATAGGTTGTATTAGGTCCTAATAGCTCCTAATTAGTCTTAATAGGTCCTTATTAGTCTTAATAGATCTTAATAGGTCCTATTAGGTCCTAATTAGTCCTAATAGGTCCTAATAGGTCCTAATTAGTCCAAATAGGTCTACAGTTACGTCTAGTTAAGTCTAATAGGTACAATATCACATTTACATGAATATTAAGACAAGTCTTGACCATCAACTTAAAATATCTAGAGAGAAACATCTTAAACATAACTTGTTTCTGACGATGAAATCTTTTTTGTGATTCTTCACATAGTCTTTGTTCAGTCTCTTCTGAATAATGTCATGTACTTTTGTTTAGCCTTCTCTTTTTATTTCCCATCACAATTTAGAAAACTATTCCATGCCAAAATGTCTTCCTTCTCCTAAATGCGAATTATTTTACAGCTTTCAGATTTATGAAATGAAAAAAATATACATTTATTTATACCTAATCCTTATTAACCAGAATTGACACCAAAAAGGCCGACATGGGTTTCTATCGAAATTCAAAGTTAACTTTTGATAGAAACTAACTGACTTTCTATCGAAAGTAGTTTAGTAATGACTAGAAATTGCTTTTTTCGAGAAATTAATTTTGATAGAAAGTAATTTTGATCAAAAGTCAAAAGTTTCGATCAAAAGTGCCTAGTTTAGGCCATGGTTGCAAGTTTTGAAGAAATTCTAAGAATTTCATGGCTTGGGGCCTCAAGCGCGTTGATCAAATGGAAGAATAAGAAGACGTCCTTTTGCATACAACAAGTACTCAAAACTAGATTTCTAACAATTATGTATTTGACTATTTTTGAATTTATTATGTGTATGGTTTTTGATGTTAAACAAATGTAAGTTTTTCATCAAATATAAACCTTTGAGTTTGACGTTCAATGAAAAATAGTAAAAAAGGGATTTTTTTTTTTGAAAAATAATAATGCCCTCCATATTCTAGTCTACTTTCTATTAAAAATAAATAAATTGAAATTCGATAAATACACTATTATTTATAAGCTATGTAGTCAAGGTATGTCAAAATTATGGTTTAGTCAACTTCAAACGTTAATAAAATATGCAATAATAGTGATAATGTCATCAAACAAATTGCATGCCCTCTGTATGGATGTTACAAAACTAAATTCAAAATAATTGCATTCATATCTATTTTACAAAAAATTTATTCTCTATGAAAACATTGTTACTATTTGAAAATGACGTTTTCAACACCATACTAGTTTTCATGGGAGAAAGCAAAAAGTATTCAACTAAATTCAAAAAAATAAAAAATAAAATATTTAGAATCTAGACACAAGATCCTGAAAGACTCTAGCTTACTTCATGCTCCGATTTTGAACGGTTTAATGACAATATGCATCTGAATCTACAAGTTTCTCTCAAAATGTAGAGTTCAATGTCCGTTCAAGCAAAAAGGTGTAACCCACTATTGTGGGTTCACCCGACACCATAGTGACTTTCCATCATCATGACTGAGTCTTCCTTGCTTTTCATCAATGCTCGTTGATCCATTCTTCAATTTTTCATCTTTCCCTGGAAAGTTAGTAGCATATACATATCTTCAAGCATTTAACCATTCAACTAATCCAAATATTAGAACACACATTCAAATGACTATATGAAATACTGTAATATATGTATAATATTTGAAAAAAAGGTATTTAAAGTATGTCAACTAATATCTACCCATGGGTTTTGATGGTTTGACTATACTTATAACATATTCACAAGTTCCAATACTAAAAAGTTATAAAAAATATCTTAGAAATGTTTGAAACAGAGTAAAAATATCATAAAACATGGACATATTATAGACCCATCATTTTCCCCCTACAATCATAATGTTTGTCCTCAAGCATTGAATTTCTTAGCTATTCTTGTGAATTCTCCTACTTCAGTCTTTCATTTTCTCTTTCTCTTGAAGGTATAATATAATCCTCTAGTCTTCTCCATGTAATCCACCGAGTAATCCTCTTGAAGTTGATGTATCTTTGTAGAATTGACATCATATAGGGGCCACATGAGCATTGGTTGCTGAAATGTCAGAGGACACTAGAGTTTGCATTGAATCTACCTCCCTAATTACATATACTTGTGTGCCATGTTTTTGTTTTCTTCAAGTTTAAGGGGGCTATGTGGATGTGATTTCTTGAAGGCTTCTAGAAATCTACTCCACCTATTTCTAGCACTTGCTAAAGCTTGTTAGAAAGTAAAATATGGCGCTAAACCTTGCTAAACCTTGCTAAACCTTGCTAAACCTTCCTAAACCTTCCTAAAGCATGCTAAACCTTCCTTCACAAGTGAGGTACCTTATAATGTGCGCTTCTAGTTCATCAAATGGGAAGGAAGGGACAAACACTTATAGCCTTGCTTGTTCACCTCAAATGGAGGGTTTGTAGAAAGGGTAAATTGGGCCCAAGCTGAAATGGCATTATGCTCATTTGGATAATGGTCACCAACCACAGGAAACCCTATCACTTCTGCTATTCGTTCCTCTATTGCCAAAACTATCAGACCCCATACATTTTCTTCTCCTTCTTTAAATGTATTCATGAATTGGGTAGCTACTTCCTCATCAAATTCAATCAATTTTAGAAAATATTCGAGCCACCCACAAAGATGAAATCACCTGACGAATTCCACATATGTAAGAAAGATGATATTAACCACTAGTTCATGGCGCATTAACTTCCTACCCATTTTTCCAAACTATTTCTCAATTCACTCTGCAATTTTTCAATTATAGTTATCTCTGGTCCTTTTCAAATTTGCCAATTCCTGTAATCACCTTTTTAATACCCTGAAATTCAGCTCCTAACTGCACCTTTAACTATGAATTAACTTGTAATCTCTATGTTACATTTTTAAAATGATAATAATGGTGCTTAAGGCAAGGGAATTATAGTTTTGAATGTAATTAATTTTTGCACAACTTGATTATGTCATTTTAGGGTTACATCAAGTTAGAGATCATAGATAATTCAGAAATTGGAGTACGACACCTATGTGAAACATAAAGTAATTAATAAAATAGAATATAAGTATAGATTTGAAAAGATAGGGAAATCTCTTACAAAATTATGAGTACAAAAATAGTGGCTTGGAAAATTAATACACTTCCTTGCCCCATACATAATTAAGATAAGTGTCCACACTTGTCATACTAAGCATGAGGTAGGAAATAGGTGTAATGCCATATTATAAATAAATACAGTATTAAATATAATAGTCTAAATGTATGAACTAAAAGTGAAAGAGATCAAATTATTATACCTTCTATTATGATTTGTCAAGCGCGAGAGGTTGATGGAAATTAAAAACTTCATCAAAAGAATTAGTATTGAAGATGATCGCATCGGCTGACATGGTGATTATTGAAAGAAAATAAAATACAAATGTTATGATGTGGATAGTGGGTGGATGGAAGGTAGAGAAATTGAGTGGAATGGAAATAAGAATGTAGAAAATGAATGGAGAAAGAAAATTTATTGAAAATTAAGTGTTTATTATGATCATACCCAACGAAATTTAGGGTAAAGTAGCAGGAAGAAGGTTGGCACCTTCTGTTGTAGGGAATACTACCTATGGTGATTCAGAAGTATTATCACATAATTCCACCAAGAAATGAGATTTTTTCTGTCGTTGATGGTATAGACAAAGTCTATGACCCTTTACCAGCACCTTGAAATGAACAAGATCAATGGTGGATAATTGGACTAATCCATTATCAATGACATGATCAATTTCATAGGGTCCTAGCCACCATGTTTGTAACTTGCCAAGTATTTCTTTGAAACATGAATCAAATAATAATGCCCAATCACCTGCTGAGAAGCATTTGTTCTTGATGTGGGAGTCATGCCACTTCTTTCTCTTTTTCTAGACTATCTCTGTTCTCTACAAGGCAGATTTTCTCATTTCATCCAAATAGTTGAGGTGAAGAAGGTGGTCTCGCTGTGCTTGAGGAAGATCAATGTTGAGCTTTAGGGAAGTTTGCAATATTTTATATTCAAATTCAATGGGAAACATTGTATTTTTAAATAGGGTATTTCAAAAGGAGTGAATCCTGATGTTGTCTTCCATGTTGTTATGTAATCCTATACTACTTCTGGAAGGTAGCTGCTCCAATCTTGGCAATGTAGTTGAACTATTTTGGTAAGAATAGCTTCAATTTCACTATTTTGGTTTATGTGAATTGTGCCCCTTGATCTGTTACTAGCTCTCTGGGCACCATAGCAGGAAAATGTTTCTTCATATAGGAATTTAACCACATTTTTTTTGCATGCATGCTTCATTACTTTGACTTTGACTCATTTGGTGACATAGTCGGTGAAAACTAAAATGTAAGATTTTTAATTAGATAGAGGGTCAATAGGACCAATAGAATCCATGCCTCATTTATTAAATGGTGTGACCACCACTTGTGGAAATAGAGGCATTTCATCTAACATTTTAGGATGACCCATCTGTTGACATTTATCACATTTCCTGGTATAGTTGGTTCCATCCTTATGAAGTGTAGGCCAGTAATAACTAGTTATTAATATTTTCATTGTTCTCCTTTTAAATACAAAGTGTCTACCATGGGGCTCATCATGACAATCATGAATGATTTCATAAGTCTCATCCCCATGTACACATCTTTGCATGACTTGGTCTAGACTAGTATAAAAATTTGGTCCCGGAGGGCCCGAAAATCAATGTCGGGCTTTCGGATCCAAATGCAGAAGCATTTTAATTTGAAATTCATTTAATTATTTTCCCTCCTTATTTGGTTATCATGATTGGACCATAATTGGAGGTGAAATTTGAATTATGGGTCCTCACATTACTCTAGGAGCTTCACCTTGGAACCTCTACATAAAGACTCTCATTTGCCTTCATTTTAACAACTACACCAAGAAAGACCAAGCAATTTCATGAGCAAGAATCCATCAAGGAGACATATTTTATTGAAGCAAGCAAGAAATGGTGAAGTGAAGATGAAAGATTACAAGAGGATGATATAGAAGATCAAGCCATTGTTGATATCAAGCATTTTTTTTAGCACACCATTGTGAACATCTATTTGGAGCAAGAGAGATCCTTTCTTCCTTGATCCACCATTATCAATATTCAAGCATTCAAAGATACAATCATGGGGTAGAAATTATGGATTATGAGTTTGGTAGGAGTACTTTAGCCTTGGGGGCTTGGTATGCTTTCTTATCTTATTCAAATCTATGCATTACTTTCTCATACATATTCATGCTAGGGTTTCAATCTAGAGGATTAGATCTTGGCATTACACATTCAATACACACACATATTCTATTACATCCGACTATTTGTGGAGGTGGAGATCAGAAAAATGGGGGTTTGACTAAGGAAATACCCTATATAGACACCCGAAAACACCATTTTCATATATCTAGAGTCGCTGTTTTGAGAATTAAAGTGCAGATCTGAGTACCCTTTTCATCAAACTTTTAGGATCTGTGAACAAAATTTCTTTTGGAGCTATTTCAAGTCAAGGAAAACCTTCAATGAGGGGTAAGATTGTGCCCCGGGGTAAGATTACACTCTGTTATCTAGGTCAAAGTCAACCTTATTCTAGAGAGATAAAATTTTTTGGGGTTTTCTCTATTATGCATTGGGACCAGAAAACCGCAATAGACAAAACCCATAAAACTTTTCTCTCTAGAATCAGGTAGACTTTGACCTAGATAGCGGGGCACAATATTACCCTGGGGCCCAATCTTACCCCTTATTGAAGGTTTTCCTTAACCTAAAATAGCTCCAACATAAATTTTGTTCGTAGATCCTGAAAGTTTGACAAAAAGGGTACTCATATCTGCACTTCAATTCTCGAAACAACGACTGTAGATATCTGAAAATGGTGTTTTGAGGTGGCTATATAGGATTTTGTGTTAGTCAAACCTCTATTTTGGTGATATCCACCTCCATGAATAGCCGGATGTAATAGAATATGTGTGTGTATTGAATGTGTAATGCCAAGATCTAATCCTCTAGATTGTAACCCTAACATGAATATGTATGAGAAAGCAATGCATATATTTGAATAAGATAAGAAATCATACCAAGCCCCCAAGGGTAAAGTACTCCTACAAAAATCATAATCCATAATTTCTACCCCATGATTGTATCTTTGAATGCTTCAAAATTGATAATGGTGGATCAAGGAAGAAAGGATCTCTCTTGCTCCAAATAGATGTTCACAATGGTGTGCTCACAAAAATGATTGATATCAACAATGGCTTGATCTTCTATATCATCACCTTGCAATCTTGCATCTTCACTTCACCATTTCTTTCTTGCTTCAATAAATTATGTCTCCTTGATAGATTCTTGCTCATGAAATTGCTTGGTCTTGCTTGGTGTAGTTGTCTAAAATGAAGGAAAATGAGAGTCTTTATAAATAGGTTCCAAGGTGAGGCTCCTAGAGTAATGTGAGGACCCATAATTCAAATTTCACCTTGAATTATGGTCCAATCACAATAACCAACTAAGGAGGGAAAAGAATTAAATTAATTTTGAATTAAAACCCTTTCGCATTCAGATCTGAAAGCCCAACACTAATTTTTGGGCCCTCCGAGACAAAAATTTGAAAAGGGTGATCAAATCTCAAAGGAGGTCAAAAAAGACCTCGACTCTGACCTAGGTTAGAAATGACCTCGACTATGACCTCGGTCAAGGTTGACCTTGACCTTGACCTAGGGGTCCAAATCCAGCCAGAATAGAATACAGAAGGTTCTAGGGGTGCTCGAAGACCTAGAAATGATGACAGAATAGGGCAGATTACTAGAGAGAGGCACAGAGTCCCATGATGAACATGATTAGGACCAGGAGGACCTATGTATAGGTCCTACCTAGAAAATAGATACATAGAGAAGGGAAATTCAGGATAATCCTCGGCATCCTAACCCTAATTTCACCTAGAATGAAGGAATCAAGTGCAAAATGCATCCTAAATGCAAGTCTATCATGATAAATGCACTAAAAGAGGTTGCTAAACCTATCAAGATGGAAGTTCTTCCATTTTAAGATGATACAAATATTATCAATCCAAGAAAATTGAAAACTTTTCTCAACAAGGAATTTTCTTTCCTTGGGAGAAAAATATGTAGGCATCTTGTCAGCTACAATGTAGCTAGCTATATCAACATACCATGGTATTTTGACAACAATATAAAACAAATGTTCATCAGGGAATGCATCATTAATTAAAAAAGTGTCATTGTTATCAATTTGGAGCCTTGATAAATAATTAGACACAACATTAGCTCTACCTAGCTTGTCAATGATAGTTATATCAAATTCATGTAGTAGAAAAAGCCATCTTGATAACCTTACTGAGGATCAAGGTTTGTTTATAAGATATTTTATAGCTACATGGTCACTATGAAAAAATATTGGGTATAATGTAACATAATGATGGAACTTTGCATAGATGAAAACCAAAAACTCCTTTTTAGTGACTATAAGATTGAGCTTTGGTGCATGTAAACTCTTGCTGATATAATAAATGACATGTTCAAGGTTATTGCCTTTCTGACCTAAGATTGCTCCTATTGGATAATCAAAAGCATTAGTATGAATATGGAAATGTAAAGACCAATCAGGTCCTCTGAGAACTGGTGTTGTAGTAAGAATGGATTTGAGCTACAACAAAGATTCCTCATAGGCCGGTGTCCATGTGAACTTCGACTCATTTGATAGCAATGTGTATAATGGACTGGCTACTTGACTAAATTTTTTAATAAAATGCCTATAATAACTAGCATGCCCTAAAAAGGATCTAACATCTTTTTTCTTTGTAGGTATAGGCAATGATAGAATTACCTTAATTTTTGTAGGGTCCACTTGTATTCCAGCTTATGAGATGAAGTGTCCTAGCACAACTCCTTCTTGCATCATCATAAAATATTTTTCTCTATTCAGGGACAAATTATTCTCTTTACATCTGATCAACACTTTTTCTAACTTCACTAAAGCTTTGTCAAAAGTAACACCAAATAAGGTGAAATCATCCATGTAGATTTCCATTAAATCATGTGAGATATTAGCAAAGATGTTGATAACAACCCTTTGAAATGTAGTTGGTGTATTACATAAACCAATAGGTAACAAAGAATACGAATATGTTCCCAAAGGACATGCAAATGTTGTCTTTTCTTGATCCTCTGGAGCAATGTTGATCTGGTTATATCCACTGTATCCATCAAGAAAAGAAAAGTACTTTTTACTAGCTAAGGTACCCAGAACTTGATCAATGAATGACAAGGGAAAATGATCCTTCTTTGTAGCATTGTTCAGTTCTATGTAGTCCACACATATTCTCCATTTACCTCCCTTAAAGGGATAATTACTAAAGGAGAAACCCATTTGTTGTTTGAGATTGGATAAATAAAACCATCATTCAACAGTTTTTGCAACTCGGTCTTTACAATTTCTCTCAAGACTAGGTTAATTATTCTCTGATGTTGGCAAAGTGGTAAACTACCCTCATTGATATGGATTCTATGTGTGTAGAATTTTGGGATCAATCCTTTCATATCTCCATAATCCCATGAAAAATATTTCTCATGATTACAAAGGAGTTGAGTCAATAGGGATAATTGTGATGATGACAGTTTATTGTTGACATGTAGGTTGTGACCAAGTGAGAGCTCCACCTGATTTGTCAATTCAAGCATTGATAATTTAGGTATAGGAGCTATGGATATCTCAAAAGGTAGTAATTGATGGATAAAATCAGGTTCAATAGGAAGAACATAGTCCTCATAGGTTGATAACTACAAAAACAAAAATTTCAAAGATATCTTTTTCTGTAACATAGTAACATAGTCATTGGTAAGAATTCTTTGAATCACATCATCACATTCTTGAAGTTGCAGGAAAGATTTTTTGTGTAACAACATAAGTTGAGAAACAGAGTTAAGATCTTCCACCTCATCTCCTAAATCAGGCCAAATAGGAGTACTTAAGTTTGGTTGAGGTTGGGCTAGAGGATATAAAGATAACTTCTTAATTTTTTAGATATCTGAAATGGTCATGTTACCTGAACGAAAACTTATATTGGCATCAGCTATGGCTAACCAAGTGATGCAGGAGAATCTTGAATTCTTGGCAATCTCGTATCACCAAAAAAAAGTTAGAGTTGTTAGATATGCTCAGTAGTTTCTTTTCGACTCTTGGTGATGTATTCATGTTTCCACTGACGGGGCTCGGTTGCTACTCAGTTCCCTCATTTACTAAGTTGGATCGATTGGGTAATCGAGTTAATTTCTCATCCATTGGTAATCTTGCTCACTGAGTGGTTTATTTTGGATTTTTGTTGAGGCCAACTTGTGCATTTAATTTTTCTCATAGAGTTAATGATTGCATCAATCATTGGGAAGTGTGTGGACCTAGATCTGGTTGTTTCTTTCTCCAATGATTGGATCTAAAGGTCAACTCAATTCGGTAGCCTCTTGTATAAATAAAGTAGTATGTTATAGTTTTAGGTATCAGTTTTGAGAGATACGAGATAGGATCTAAAAGTTGAATCCTTTCATATATGAGGATTGTTTTAATTAAATTCTGATTGTATTTGGCCATAACAGGGAAGGCCTTACAACCCAAAATGTATGAAGTTATTGATGAATAATATATAAAGTTTATGCATTCTCTCACTCCCTTCCTATGTTGTTTCTTCTGTGTGATGTTTCTGCAAGGAGGTTGGTCATTTTGGAGTGTATTTGGCCCTTTTCCCAGTCTCTTTGTGTTAGACGGTATTAGAGAGAGGTTAGAATCTTAGATCTTGATCTAGATTTGCAAATTTAGGTCTTTGGTCGAGGGTTCCTTGTAGTAAGCCCTAGTTGGTATTTGTTGTGGGGTGATAGATTGTGATCTGACCTGCAATTGAAAAGGGTTTCAAGATGGTTCTTGGGAGGCAAGATGCAAATTCGGGATTGGTATATATGCTAAGACAAATTGCATCTACGTTAGAATTTGTTGAGATAGTTCAATGCTGAGGAAGACATCTAGAGAATGTTAGTGATGAAGAAGCTGAAGATGAACAAGGTGAAGCAAAACCTGCACATGTGATGGATCAGGGTGAAGAAAGACTTTTGAAGGCATTGACATACTTGAAGTCAACATTGCACTTCAATCCTCCTGAATATAGTGGTAGGATGGATTTAGATGAGTTGATGGATTGGATAACCAAGATGGAGAAGTATTTTGAATATGAAAATGTTCCCAAGGAAAAGAAGGTGAAAATTGCAAGTACAAAGTTGAAAAGTCATGCATCCTTATGGTGGGAGCATCTACAATTAGACAAAAAAAGGAAAGATAAAGACAAAATTGAGGTATCGAATAAGTTGGTGAATAAGTTGAAAGGCAAGTTTCTACCTTGTGATTATCAGATTAACCTAGATAGGAGAATGTAAAGTTTGAGATAGAAAGATAGCTCAGTAAAAGACTATACTAAGGAATTCTATAGGCTAGACATAAGATCTAGACATATTGAGGATGAGGTGGAAATAATTGATAGATACCCAAATGGGTTAAGAATTTCTATTCAAGAGGAAATCAGTTTGGTAAAGTTGGAAACTATTGAAGAAGATTATCAATTTGTCTCGAAAGCTGAGGAGAAATTGAACAAAAGACATGAGCAAAGACAAAGAGGAAAAGGTGGTAGATTCGCTAGAGAAAGAGGTAGATCTTATGGTGAAAAAAATATATTTGATCAAGACAAAACAAATTAGGATAAAGGAAAGACCGAGTGGAAAGGTCAAAGTTCATCTAGAGGAAGAGGCAGTAACTACCGAGGTGGCTATAGCAGAGATGGATTTTGAGGAACTTGTTCAAATTATGGAGAAGGACATAGATCATTTGAGTGTACACATGTAAGCAAAAAGGTCGTTAACAATAGAAATGCTTTGGTACATGAAGACTCACTAAGTGAACCAGAGAAGGAAAAGAACTTGATGGTCAGAAGAGCACTATGGAGTAAAAGTAATAAGGAATATCTAGTAAGGAAAAGTTTATTCAGGACTAGATGCAAAGTTTATGATAAACTGTGGAAGGTAATCATTGACAGTGGAAGCTTGGAGAACTTGGTATTTGAGGAAATGGTTGCAAATTTGTATTTAGAAATACTGAAACACCTGAAGCCTTATCAAATTTCATGGATCAAGGATGAGCATACTCTATTGGAAAGTGAACAATGTTATATGAATTTGAAAATTGGAAAGTGCTATGATAAGGTGTTATGTGATATCATTCCCATGGAATATTGTCATATTTGGTTGGGTAGACCTTGGAAATATGATAAACATGCTATATATGATAGAAGATTGCATAAATATACTATTTGGGCTGATGGGAGAAGACAAATCTTGTTTCCTTTGATTGAAGAATCCATTGGTAATGTTTACATATCTGTGAAAGTTTATTTAATGGAAGGAAGAAAGTTTATTAGGGATTTAAAGAAGAATGATGTATGTTTTGTTGTGATTCCTAATAAATCGAGTGAGAAAACAGTGGATAATATTCCTGAAGAGGTCAATAAGATACTCATTGAGTATAGAGAGATCATTTCTGATAATATACCTAATGGTTTGCCACTGAAAAGAAGCATTGATTATTGTATGGATCTGATTCCTGGAGCTAGTGTAGCGAATAAAGTACCACATCAAATAACACCTACCAAGAATGAGGAATTTAACTGACAAATCAAAGAATTGTTGCAGAAAGGTTTGATCCAAGAAAGTTTGAGTCGACATACAGTACAAGTTGTAATGGCACCTAAGAAGAATGGAGAATGGAAAATGTGTACTGATTCTAGAGTAATCAACAAGATAACAGTGAAATATCAATTCCCTATACCGAGAATGGATGACATAATAAATAGTTTGAGTTGAGAAAAGTATTTTACCAAAATTGATTTGAAAAGTGGATATCATCAAATCAAAATAAGAGAAGGTGATGAATGGAAGATTTCTTTCAAGACAAGAGAAGGTTTGTATGAGTGGTTGGTTATGCCTTTTGGTTTAAATAATGTACCGAGTACTTTTATGAGATTAATGAATGAGGTTTTGAAGAAATTCTTGGGTAAATTTGTGATTGTATACGTAGATGACATTCTGATATTCAGTAAGACTAGAGAAGAACATTTTTTGCACATTAAACAAGTATTGTAGAGATTGAAATAACAAAAGTTGTTGATTAATTTAAAAAAGTGTTCCTTCATGAAAGAAGAGATTGTATATTTGGGATTTTTGATTTTAGCTGATGGTTTGAAAATGGACCCTAAAAAATTTGAATCTATTTTGAATTGGCCTACACCTGAAAATGCTAGTGAGGTAAGATCATTTCATGGTTTAGCAAGTTTTTATCGAAAGTTCATTAGAAATTTCAGTTCAATTTGTAATGCTATGACTTCAATACTATGAGAGGAGATAAAAGAGAATTCAAGTGGACACATGGAGCCAATAAAAATTTTTAGACTTTGAAGAAGAAGTTTTTTGAGTTGACTATGTTAGTTTTACCTGATTTGAATAAGGTATTTCAAGTTGAATGTGATGCAAGTGGTAGTGCAATAAGAGTTGTTTTTGTTAGGAATGAATGTTGAAAACATGAAATTTATGTGTGCTCCCCGTAGAAATCATTTAAAACTAATCAAAAATCAAAATTTCTTTTATCTAAACTATATAGAATGGAGTGTAGTTTCTAAAAATGTAACTTGTTGCAAAATTTGATGAATGAGCCAAAATTTATGCCCAAAATACTACACGTTGGTTTTTTACAAAAAATGGACATACAGAAAAAAGAAATTAGAGATGAAAAACTTAACATAATAAGAATTAAAAATAAATTATATGTTTAGATTGTTAACAAAGAGATTTGTAATATAACATCATCTGATTTTTATGTTCTTGAGCCATGAGTAAACCTGACAAGGAGCACACAAAAAAAGATGTCATTTTTTTGTATGTCTACTGGAAAACACGTGTCAGGCCTATTTGAATCATCCAAGCCTTTGGGTTGGATATCCAAGGCAAATCCAAGCCTTAGGATAGGTAAATTCCAATGCCTTAAAATGCGCGTGCACCCTATAGGGCATGCCAACTACTGAAATCTATGACTTCCATAGGGGGTGCGCCCTATGGAAGTCATAGATTTCAATAGTGCCCTGGCCAAATAGGGTGTGTGCCCTCTAGGGTGAGTGCACTATTGAAATCTATGACTTCCATAGGGGGTGTGCCCTATACCTTCCTACCCTCTATATTCCCCCCCTCTCTCTCTCTCTCTCTCCACCTTCGTACCCTCTATATTTTCCCTTATTACCCTCTCTCTCTCTCTCTCACACACACACACACACATATGATCTCTCCCACCTTCGTACTCTCTCTCTCTCTCTCTCCACCTTTGTACCCTCTACATTTTCCCTTATTACCCTCTTTCACCCCCACTCTCTCTCACACACACATATGCTCTCTCCCACATTCCTACCCTCTCTCTCTCTCTCTCTCTCTCTCTCTCCACTTTTTTGTTTCATGCAAAGGGCGCACATGCTATAGCGCGCTAGTGCTATGCAAGACTATGCATGTTACGCTCTCTCTCTCTCACCACTTTTTAGTTTTTTGCAAAGGGCACACATGCTATAGTGCGCTACTACTATGCAAGACTATGCATGTTATGCTCTCTCTCTCTCTCTCTCCACATTTTTGTTTCTTACAAAGGGCGCATGTGCTAGCACTATGCAAGACTATGCATATTACGCTTTTCTTTTTTTTGCATAGGGTGCATGCATGTTAGCTTTTTGCATGGCATGTGTGCCCTATAGGGTGCACGTGCTATATTTTGAATTGCCCAAGCCTAAGGCTTGGGCACCCCAAGCCATAGCATGTGCGCCCTATAGGGTGCACATGCTTTAGTACGTAGGGCGCACATACTTTAGTACGTACACACTATGGTGATTTGGGGGCCAAAAAGATGGCACCCTTTTGATCCCCCATCTTTGTGCATATACACATTTAGGGGTTAGCATTTAGGTCCAAGATTTAGCATTTATGATGAGGGTTTACCATTTAGATTTATGGTTTAGCTTAATATTTAGGATTTAGGGTTAACATTTAGAATTAGGGTTTAACAATTAAGTTTATGATTAGGGTTTAACATTTAGGATCTATGGTATGGTTAGGGTAAGGGTTTTGTTAAGGTTAAATTTTTACTAGGGTTAGGGTTTTGTTAGGGTTAGGGTTAGGATCAGGGTTTAGAATTTAGGATTATGGCTAAGATTATACTTAGGGAGAGGTTTTAGGGTTAGTTTTAGGATTAGAGTTAAGATTAGGATTAGGGTTAGGATTGGGATTAGGTTTAGGGTTAGGATTAGGATTACATTTCGGGTTAGGATTATGATTAGGGGTAGGATTGGGATTATGATTGGGTTTAGGGTTCATATCATGGTTAGGATTAGGGTTTAGGATCTACATAATCATAGTTAGGATTAGGGTTTGGGTTAGGGGTGTTAATAGGGCGGGAGTTAAAATTATGGTTAGAGTTAGAATTATGATTAAGGTTAGGACCAAGATTAAGGTTTTGATTACACCTTGGTTAGGGTTTAGATTAGGCTTTTTTTTAGATTCATATTAGGGTTTGGGTAGGGTGGATATTAGGGTTAGGGTAAAGACTATGGTTATAGACAAGCTAAAATTATGGTTAGGGTTTAATTAAGGATATAGTTTTAGTTCAATTAGTGTAATGGTTGAAGCATAATTAGGGTTAGAGTTAAGGTTAGGTTAGGGTTATAATTAAATTAGAGGGAAATATTTGAGTTATAGTGAGGGTTGTAGCTAACTATACTTAGGTTTTGATTATGGATAAGGTATGCTTATACTTAGGGTTAGAATTAAAGTTCAATTAGAGCTAGAGTTAGGGTTATGATTTAATTTTATTAGGATTAGGGTAAGGTTGAGTGTTAGATTTCAAGGATCATTTTATTTGGATTTTATATAAGTTAGGATTTAGGTAGGTTAAAAATTAGGGTGATAGTTTAATTTGGTTTTGTATAATGGTTAGGGTTAAGTTTAGGGTTTAATTTATCAAGTGACCCTATTTTTTAAATCTTAGTTCTAGGGTTAGGTTCATCTTGAATTTTAATGTGTAATATGATATAGAGTTAAGGTTGGGTTCAATCTAGTTTTTCAAGGTTTATTGTTTCTATTTCTTCAATAGGTTTCTACTGAACTAAGATTGTATGTATAAAGTTTAATTTGACTTAATATTTAATTAAGATCAGGGTTAGGATTGCAATTTTTTTAAGGTTAATGTTCAATTTGGTTTAGTGTTGAAGTAAAGTGTCAATTTGGTTTATGGTAATATTTCAAGTGACCTCTTAGTCATTTTTTGTTTCTTCCTTATACGTTATGTTGTTCTTTTAAGCATTAATTCAAAAAATGATCACAAATTAAAATTTGAAGTATTTCTCTAAAAAAATATTATTTGTGCAATGATAGAGATATATTTTCCCCTTTCTATGCTAATCATATTATCTTAATTAGTTAAATACTAGAAACATCTTAAAATTGATAATTGAATGTGAAGATAAAAATAGATAGAAATAATATTTTTCTAATATGGTCCCATAAATCTTGGACTTTCTCATATTTTTCATAATCTTTATGGCAACATTTATAATTTAATCATATCCATTAGATTGAATTTTTCTCACCCTCTAGTCTCACAATTTTATTTTTACAATGATCACCTCAACCTAGTTTATTGATCACATTAAAATTTCCAAGCTCTCCACTAATTCAAAACTATGGCCTCCAATGACATGCAATGATTGCAAGATTTTCATAAAAAATATTTGTTGAAAATGTCATTGAAAGATTTTAAACCAAATTCTTTGGCATCATTTTCCCTACTTTAGGTAGGATGTTCTGCACATTGCAGAATGATTGTGAAATGATAGACATGGCACCTAAAGAGGATTTACAAACTTTAAAGCTAATGGAAGCAAGCATAAAGCCTTACTTAGCATCCTCCTTGCGCTTTCTAAATGCAAGCATGAAACCCCTTCTTCCTTTCCTGATACATAGAAATGACTTATAAATTAAATCATAAATACTCTCTGCACAAAAAATATATACAATTTTGAAAATAATTATCAAATTTAATAAATTAAATAATATGGTGGCATAGCCCTCCATATTTTTGTTATCAAACATTCAAAACCAAATATAATAATAGAAATTAAATGTTAAATATAAAAACTATATAAAATAAAGTATCAAAACTAAACCTTAAAGATTTTCCATTTTTAAATAAGGAACACAAAAGATTTTTTACCATTTTAAACCATTGCAAATGAATAATCTAAATAATCTAAATCTAAAAAATATGGTGGCATTGCCCTCCATATTTATATTTAAATCTAAATATTAAAACTAAATATCAAATGATCAAAATCTAAATCTAAGAGAAATATAAATCCAAATCTAACTCTAAAACTAAATCTAAATCTTAAAGTATTAAAACCAAATCTTAAATTTTTTCTAATTTTAGTTAAGGTAGAAAAAATATTTTTCACCATTTTAAACCATTCTAAATGAGTAATCTAAATAATCTAAATATCAACCAGTATAGCTCGACATTTCCCTCCACATTTAAATTTAAATCTAAATATTAAAACTAAATATCAAATGAAATAATAATCTAAATCTAAATATAAGAGAAATCTAAATCTAAATCTAACTCAAACTAAAATTAAATGTAAATGTAAAACTAAAACCAAATCTAAATGTAAAACTAAAACTAAATCTAAATCTAATTCTAAATCTAAAACTAAATCTAAAACTAAAAATCTTAATCTAAAACTAATTGTGGTCTCTTGTTGGACATTAATAAATTTATCTTATCTTATCTTATCTTATATAAAAAAACAAATTATTAAATATAAAATAAAAATATCACCTTGATATTTGGTTGCTTGCTTCGTACAAATGAAATGAGGAGATATAATTAGAGAGTGTCTCTTCATATTCCCCAAAAGGCGCCTTTTCTAATTCTTTTGCCTCTTTAAATTCCACAAAAAAAATATAAAACACTCCAAAAATTTTAAATTTTTAACTTATTGAAATTTAGTTTTTGGATTCGATTGTGTGAGTTTTTTAGCATCCAGAAACTGAATTTGCATTATAATGGATTGTGGAAATCTCTTTTTGTTAATTTTAACTTATTCTTTATCTATGTGGCACTCCTATTTTTTTGGGTCATATTTTTTCAGACCCCATTATTTTGACCTTCCCATTTGGCTTCCGACTATTATTTCAATCAGCTATTATTTTCTAGGCATTGGAATTTATGATTTATTTAAATTTATAATTTTGTAACTTATTTATTTTATTTAATATTTTTTATTGTAAAAATTAAATATAAAATATATAAAATAAAGTATTAAAACTAAATAAGAAAGAAGAAAGATTTTTCACCATTTTAAACCATTGCAAATGAATAATATAAATAATATAAATCTAAAGCAATATGACAACATTGCCCTCCATATTTAAATTTAAATCTAAATATTAAGTAAAATATTGATCAAATTTTAAATCTAAGAGAAATATAAATATAAATATAAATATAAATCTAACTCTTAAACTAAACTAAATCTATATCTTCAAGTATTAAAACTAAATTTTAAAGATTTTCCAATTTTAATTAAGGAATAAGAAATATTTTTTACCATTTTAAACCATTCTAAATGAATAACCTAAATAATCTAAATCTAAACCAATATGATGATATTCCATATTTTAATTTAAATCTAAGAGAAATCTAAATCTAAATCTAACTCAAACTAAATGTAAATGTAAAACTAAAAGTAAATCTAAATTTTAAACTAAAACTAAAATTATATAAAAAAATAAATTATTAAATCATACAAAATAAAAATATCACCTTAATATTTGGTTGGTTGGTTTCTCTTGAAATGGGCTTCCTACAAATGAAATCAGGAGACACTCTTTTATAATATGAGAGTGTCTCTTCATGTTCCCCAAAGAGTGCCTTTATTTTTTGTGTTGGCATTGAAATGTATGATTTATTTAAATTTATAGTTTTGTAACTTTTTTATTTAATTTAATATTTTTTATTGTAAAAATTAAATATTAAATCTAAAAGCTATATAAAATGAAGTATTAAAATTAAATCTTCAAGATTTTCCAATTTTAAATAAGGAAGAAGAAATATTTTTCACCATTTTAAACCATTGCAAATGAACAATCTAAATAATCTAAATCTAACACATTATGACAACATTGCCTCCATATTTAAATTTAAATTTATATTTAAATCTAAATATTAAATAAAATGATGATCAAAAACTAAATCTAACATAAATATAAATCCAAATCTAACTCTAAAACTAAAACTAAATCTAAATCTTAAAGTATTAAAACTAAACCTTAAATATTTTCTAGTTTTAAATAAAGGAAGAAGAAATATAAGTCTAATTCTAACTAAAACTAAATCTAAATCTACTTTGCTCTTGGAATTGACTTCCTACAAATGAAATGAGGAGACACTATTTTATAATCTGAAAGCGTCTGTTCATATTCTCTAAAAGTGCCTTTTCTAATTCCTTCACCTCTCGATATTCCATTAAAAAATATAAAAAAATCTAATTTTTATTTTTAAAATTTAACTTATTCTTCATCCATGTGGCACCCCTATTTTTTCAGGTTCTATTTTTTCGGGCCCCATTATTTTGGCTTTACCACGGTCACCTATGATTTTGGCTTAGCTATTAATACTTTGGTAACTTATTTATTTAATCTAATAAATTTTATTGACAATAAATATTTTTTCATATTCCCATGTTGATATTCCCATTTGTAAACATTTACACATATTTACAAATATTTATACCTATTTTTATATTATTGTATGCATTTACCTAATTATAAATATCTACAAATTTATACAAATTTATACACATTTACACACATTTATACATATTTATACACATTTATACATATCTATAAATATTTATAAAAATCTATACATATTGATACATACACATATTTATACACATTTATAAATATTCATACACATTTATACATATCTATAAATATTTATAAAAAAATTATGCATATTTATACACATATTTATACACATTTATGTTTATACATATTTATATATATTTATACACATTTATAAATATTTATACACATTTATACATATCTATACGCATTCATACATATTTATAAATATTTATACATTTATACATATTTATATATATTAATACATATTTATAAATATGCATACACATTTATACATATTTATACACATTTATAAATATTAATACATTTTCATAAACTATGTTTATTCATATTTATAAATATTTATACACATTTATAAATATTAATACATTTTCATAAACTATGTTTATTCATATTTATAAATATTTATACACATTTATAGATATTTATAAATATTTATACACACTTATACACATTTATAAATATTTATGCACATTTATAAATACTTATAAACATTTATACATATTTATAAATATTTATACACATTTATATATATTTATCAACATTTGCAAAATATTAATATACATTTATACATCTTTATCCTCATTTTTATATATTGATAAATACTTTTATATACTTATACACATTTTAATAAATATTTATATACATGTATACATATTTATACACATCTATACATATTTATTTATGCACATTTATAAACTCTCATTCACATTTAGGCATTTATATATAGTTATATACATTTATAAATATTTATACATATTTGTATCCATTTACACATATAATCTTAAATTTTTTTAAAAACAAAAATGTATGCACATGAGAACACATAATAATTGAAAGGACATCCCTATGGGTGGATGTACCACAATAGTGACCTCCCAAGTGGATCCAAACTTTGGATGAATATCTGTAAATGCAAGACCGTTCTATCTAAAGGAGCGTTTTGGCAAATTGGAAATGGGAGATCCATCAGATTTTGGAATGACTACTGGATCCTGAACCAACCTAACTTGGGCTGCAGATTCAAACCTCTTATGGACTACCTCAGACCTGTCTTGGGTAATAGAGCCTCCAACTACATCGCTGACAGGGACTGGAAGGATATACCTAATCGGTTAAGGGACAGACTGGACCTTCAACAGTTGGCCAACGAACTCATGGAAAACCTGACTAATATCAGAATATTGGGGCTTGATGACTCCATTATTTGGGCCCCCACCCAGGCTGGTACTTTCTTTGCTAAGTCTTCTTACAATCTTCTTCTGAAGGAGGAGAGTAACCCGGGGGACTGGAAGAAGGTGTGGATCCCTCAACTCATGCCGAAAATCATTTTTTTTGGTGGACTCTTATGTATGGTAAGGTCCTAACCCAGGATAATCTTATAAAAAAGGGCTTCTCCATGGCGAACAAATGTGTCCTATGTAAGAAGGAGGAGGAAATAGTGAACCACCTATTTATCCACTGTGATTATGCCACCAGCATCTGGCAAGAGGTTATTGGCAAATCGGGTATCTCATGGGTGTATGTGGTTGAATGTGGACCTCTAATCTAACTACACACGCAACATAGTCATTACTCACATGATTGAATTATGAGAGAGAGTATGAAGTACTCAATTCAAAATTCATGGTGAAGTGACCTGTTGCCTCCTATGTAGACGGGGTGTTTAATTACTCTTAGAACGAGAGCCAACAACCATAAGATCAGTACTACAATGGAGGATTTAAAAGCTATGAAGACAATCAAATTGAAATTAATCTAGAATGAGTGCAATTTAGTCTAAAATGCTTTGAAGGAAATATGATATTAATCTAAATAGCTTTGAAAGAAATATGAAGTGCAGATTTACTCTAAAGAACTTGAAATAAAGATGAGATTAAACTAATGAGCAAGTAAACAAACTAATTATAATGAAGATGCAATATTAAACTAAATGAAATTAATCTAAAATATGCAATGAAAGCTTTGAAATAATGAAATTGAGACAAAAAAAATGCTATAGTTTAGTTACTCTCAAAATTGCTCTCTTTGAATGAAGAATGAGGTTCAATAAATAGACAACCCCGAGGAGAGAACAAAGAGGTTCTTGATTTGAAGCTCCTGACTCTTCATTCCCAATTGAGACAAAAAAGCATGAATTACTTAATTAAAAGAATGTTTATTGCCACATAAGGGTGACCGTTCGAATAATTTGAATTATTAATTCAAATGAAAGTGTCCATCCAAATAAGAAGTAATATTAATTCCTTTTTATGTATATTAGCCAAATGGGGTGGGTTTAATTTAATTTAAAGCACTTAGGACTTTAGAATTAAATTAATTTATCATAGGAGTTTTTAGCTAATAAAAGTTAAAGACTTTAGGAATTAATTATAATATTTGATTAATGCAATTTAGGGTTTTTGCAATTGACATCAAGTCAAATTAAGTCAGGTAAGAGAGAGAAAATTGCCTAGCAAAGTAGGACTTTGAAAATGTAAAATTGACAAAAATGCACCAAAATTGAGTGGATTTATTAGGTGCCAATTTTGGGGTATTACAGTGGGCCCTGGGTAGAGAAGTGCATTAATTTAATAACTGGAGATCTCCCTCCAATCACCCCCTGCTCCAACTCCTTTGGCATATGCTACCCCCTCACATCTGCTGGACCATTTGGAAGGAGAGGAACAACAGGATTTTCAGGGAGGATAGTAATCGGTCTGAGACTTGTCTCCATATTGGAACTAAGTTCCTATGTGAGAATGCCAAGGCAGCTAAGTGGAAGCTACCCCCTTCTCCTCCTGCTACCTGGGAGGTTAGAATTGCTGACAGCTAGAATCTCCCAGTTGGCTTCTCCAGATTTGACGATGCTAAAAGGATAGCTAGAAAAGCTACTAGATGGACTGCCCCTCTCAGAGGATGGATCAAATTAAACATTGATGGGGATGCAAATAATCTTGGACAAGGTGGGGGTGGTGTCTTGAGAGATCACAAAGGCACTTGCCTGCTGGCTTATGCTGGGCCGCTCAATAACTGCACTATCACCCAAGTGGAGGGAATGGCCCTTCTTTGGGGGATTAAATTCGCAATCGAAATGAACATCGGGCTATTGAAAATCGAGGGGGATTCCAAAGTGGTTGTTGAGGCTGTCAAAAGTGGAGCTAGTGCGGGGTGGCAAGTTATATCTATTATGCTAGAGATCTGTGAGCTGCTCAACAGCTTCCAGTGCACGACTATTGGTAACACGTACAGACAGGGGAATTTGGTTATTGACTCAATGGTAGCAATAGGCCTAAAAAAAATCAAACTTAATAGTTGGAGGGTGGTTAGTGATTTACCTATGGTGACTCAACAACTCATCGGAGGAGAAATGAATATTACAATTTAAATGAGCCAAGCTGTCGTACTCATTACGAATCCTTCTTGGATCACATCCTGGTGTGCTCTGGCAATTTTTGTGACTATGAAAAGGAGAACCCAAAACCCCATAAAGAATCATCATTACCTTTCAAATGTGTGGAGTGAGAGCTGTCCGAATCAGAGGGCATACTTGGCTAATAAGGATAGCAAGTGCGTCCCTGACATTATTGCTATTAATGGCACTTGGAGATCCGTTAGATCTAACTATACGGAGCCCATCTTCCAAAATTTTACCCAAGGCTAGCATTTTAAGTATAATCTTTCCTCAAAAATGCCATGCAAAAATAAGTGGTTTTTTATGATCTACAAAAAAGCTCGGCTCTTAGGTTTTCAGGATATTCTAGCCCAGGAGGGGCAGAGCTTTGAAATGGGAGGCAACACTCTTCGCATTGAACCTGACAAGATCATTGAGGCTTTCACCTTTGATACATTGGTGACTCATTAATGCAAAGAAAGTGGCATATGGGGTTTTATGGAGAGAATGAAAGGTGGGCATGATGAGCGAAATTCCAAACAATTCATCTCGTCCTGGAACAATAGGAGTGTCTCAGTTGGGGGCATCCACTTTCAGATTAACGAAGAGGTCATTGCAAAGGCGACGAGACTCTCTATGGAAGGGAGGAAATACAAAAAGACCAGTTGAACTCCCGACCCTACCAGCCTCAACCAATTTTTCAAGGAAGGTGAGCAGCCGGTGAAGAAGCAAAGGGGGTTATAATAGGGAAGAGCTATCGAAATTCTGGTAAAAAATTTGCCTCATTATGATGAAATATTTTATGCTGGAAGGTAAGTTCACTATGTTTTACTACTACCACTTACCATTCCTGAATCATATTAGAAATAAGGATTTAATTTCCATACCCTTCTATCTTTTGCATTCCATAGAGAGTAATATCCTGGATATTAAGGACAACCCTGATAAATCAATCCCTACCCTCCATCAGGGCCTCCTTCTTTGCATTTACCACTATCACAAAAATATCTACTCGGTGCCCCAACCCCCCCCTCCCCCCCTATTATTCAAGAGATGACCAAGGAGGAGTCCCTGACCAAAACTAAAAATCCCACCCATTCCACCTCCCAGTCCATCCAAGTTATCTAGGAGTTTGAGCTGGGTGCTAAAGAGGGTAGAACCCAAAAAAAATGTGTTAAAAACCCATTCAATAGGAAGGAGGGATAGGAGGAGTCTCATGTTTCCAAGTCTGTGGAGAACAAAGATAGGAAGGAGGGATAGGAGGAGTCTCATGTCTCCAAGTCTGTGGAGAACAAAGATAGGAAGGAGTCTAACAGTACTCCCGAGACCGAACAGAGGCCCAAAAAATGGAGAATGATGGAGAACCAGGTTAATCTGGAGGTGGACTTAAGTGGCTCGGGTTGCTGGAGATCCAATAGAATTGCCAAGGAATAGTGTAAAACCAGGATGATGGAAGCAGCCTCTAGAGAGCAATCCCTATTTGAAAAAGACTCTCACACCACTGAGTCCATGAAAGGTTCCTCAAATGATCATATGAGTCCCCTTAGGACTGGTAAAACTCCCCTGCCCAACCTGCAGCAAACCATGGAAATCCCAAGTAACCCTACCCCGCCCTTGAGTCCTTTTCATGATCCCCAAGATAAGCCCCCCACCTCTGATTACAATACTGAGGTTTTGGCTGACAAAAATAAATTTAAAGGCACTCTCAAGAGGAAGTTCTCTGATATGGACAAGGAAATTGCAGACATCAAAAAAAATATTCAGGAACTGAAGCACCATTGCATGATGACCAACAATTTTTTCCCTGAAGGTCATGCATGCTTCAACTACGACCCTTTGTTATGTGCAGGAAAAGCTGGCGGGTGGCATTCTGGAAGCGTACGAGGATAACAAGGATCATTTTTGGTTCCTACAGGAGGAGTGGGCTAGGACCCTGCTATCTAAGCATCTGGGTGGGAAGAACTAACTGCTGGTGTCCATGAGTTGGTTAATTTTGATTGGGCATGGCCCTCAAATCCCCTGTTTTGCATTTAGGGTTAATGTTACTTTTTATAGCTTTTGGTTCAGCCCTGCGTGGCTTATGACTATTATTTTATATGCTACTCTTCATTTTAAGTACTCTGGTTTAATCTTTTTGATCAGTACTATGATTTATATTTTTGATAGGGGTAGAATTAGACATGGTGATTCTGCTGTTAACTATTTTATCTGTTTTGACTAGTGCCATTAATGTGCTATTAATGTGCTTCTAGTCCCTTTGTTCTGTGGGCCAACACCCTCTTGCTGCTTTATTTATCAAAAATAATTGAAATGAAAAAAAATTATTTGAACACATAATATGAATAATAAATTTCAAAAATAAAAAGTATGCCCATTAACACATGTACACATTGAACATAAAGTATTTTCAAATTAAAAAATGCACACTCCACATAAATTTAAACACCCACACTATAAATTGAAATGAAAAATGTTTGAACTCAAAATCTGAATAGTAAATTAGTTTCAAAGTTGCAACATATTTCACAGAAAAATATGAACTCATGCCATAGGTTAACCACATATGAAATAAATATGCAAATTTATTCAAACATGCACGAAGTTTATCCAAACATATCAAATATAAACACTATTCACAAAAAATAGTTATAACACACACCTGTATAAATTCTAAGCTCAATAATGTCAAACTACAAATACACATAAAGTGAATCCCAAAGTTCAAACACACTTCACACTATAATTGAAACATACACATAAGTTATTGTCAAAGCTACTATACGCTTCACATAGAGTGAAAGTGAAAGTTCAAATATATGTACATGTCAAAGCTAAAACATATTTCATGTGATGTTTATTCATTTTACACATATATAAAGTAAATGCTAAAGGTTAAATATACAAAAATACTGAAAAATGAAAGCCTACTTAATTTGAAAAGTAAAATACTTAAAACATGTCAGTATATTAAAAAATGTGAATGCCAAAATTCAAACATACAAGATAGCTGAATTTTAAAATGAATACATTCTTAATATAAAGGGAAAATTTAAATTTACACACGCATTTCCCATACGATTTATAAAAGAAAATAAAATGATTATCAAAGTTAAAACACATCTCACATATGGTTTACAAAAGACAATAAAGTGATTATCAATGTTAAAACACATTTTACATATAGTTAGTATGTTTCACACTTAATTTGTTTAAATGTACTTTTTAAACATATACAAAATAAATGTTAAAATTTAAATATTAATATAAGTGAATGTAAAAATTCAAAGACATTTCACACAAATTAAATTGATTCCAAAATTATTCATAAATATACTGATAGGAAATGCCAATGGCATCAAATAAATTGATAGATTTCAACAAATAAGTCACACTAGAAACAGGATGAAGGTATTTATGAATATTGCATATTTGATTTATAACTTAAAAATAGTAAAAACTTGTTTCACTACAACTACAAATCATCATTCTTAACGTGAGTGTATTTTGATTAATGGAAAAGCCAAGAGAGTTATGGCACAAACACACTAGAGAAATTGCAGCTAAGTATATTTCAGATTGAAGACAGTGAAAAGTTGGCAATTGCATTTGGAAATGTCAATGGAAAATGTTAGGATGAGTGAAGATGGTTTGCAGGGTCATAAGAATGTAATGCTAGAAATTCAAAGTAATATATCTAAAAATCCTTTGAAAGAGAAGGAAATGTTGAAAATAGAGGATGGGTGATAGGGATGATCAGAATAATCATCATGAATCTTTCACATTGACTTAAAAAAGAAAAAACATTGTTTTGGTTGTAGAAGATCATGAAGCCTGTTGTAAAGTTTATTCAAAATTTTCATGAAATGTGATTACTTTTCTCCTGGATTCCCCTCATTATAGAGCAAAGCAGCCAATGTTTTTGTGTTTTCCGCTCTTTCTAGTTAAATTAAAATAAGAAGAAAAAAGTGATCAAAATCTCACAGATTTGTTTTGCGTTCCCACAGTCAAATAACCAGGCTCAATGAATCTGGAATCTGAACCGGGTTCAAAATGGTCTTATAAGTAGAGAAAGTTTGAATTATGATAAATTGATAGCCAAATTTGACTTTTATGCTCGTTAAAAGCATTAATTGTTTTGGTACAAATATGAATTTTTTTTCTTTTCTAAGTGTCTGCCAGATTTTGCACCAACTCCATGCCAAGTTCTGAATTTTGGGCTACCGAATTGATTGAGCATATGAGCATTAGCACCGTTCAAAAATATCTCTCCATCTGATTTCAACGATCACTTCTGTCTTTACAAAGCATAAAATAATTTTATAAAATCAAAAAATGTGCAGTTGCATGCTGGTTAGAAAAAACCTGCCCGTTGTAAAACATAATGTGTATTTTCAACCAGCACAAAATTAAATTTATGATTCATAACTTATGATTAGGATATGATTTGTGTTTATTTTTCTTAAGAAAAGTCAATGATTCTATAAGCGCGTCTTATTTTTCTTAAAGTCAATGATCTCTCATATTTGTTATCTCATCACAATCACACGTGAAATACCCCTCCGTCATCTTTAAAACTTCTTCATATGAAGAGGAGATCAATATATGATTGAGTGAACAATACATTTAGGGAAATACTTTCTCTGAAAGAGAAGAAATTTGAGCTGAACTGTGTGGAATTGGAATCATGGTGTTTGCTACAAGTTTCTCTGCTCTGGTTATTCCCAGATATGTCGTTGCCTTAGTACTTACGTTGGCTTATATAAGAAATTTAATGCAATGGCTTTTCTCTTGCCTTCGGTGTGCTCAGCAAAATTATCCAGAAATAGCCTCTGCCATTTCCATTTCTTCTGTTTCTGCTGGCAAGATCAAGGATAGTTTGCCTCAGTGCAAATTGGCGTCTTTTTCAGATGGGTTTTTTGAGGGTGTTATGTGTGCCATTTGCTTGAACTCTGTTGAAAAAGATGAGGAAATTCGACAGCTGTTTAATTGCCGCCATGTTTTTCACAGGAAGTGTTTGGACAAGTGGATCGAAAACTACCAGAGTACTGTAGACATGTATGCCAAATATGGGAAGCGTAGTGAAGGCTGGTGAACTGTTTGACAAAATGCCTCAAAGAAATGAGGTCTCATAGAAATCCATAACTACGGGCTATGTACAAAATGCATTTATTAAAATGCTTTTAAAACTTGCAAACTAAAGAAATCGGTAATGCCATGTTTGATACGTTTGCAAATGTGGAAGTGTAGAGTCTAGACAGGCACGTAACTGTTTGATAGAATGCCTGAAAGAAACGTTGCCACGAAATGTTGCAGACAATAGATTTGTAGAGAAGGCTTTAGAAATCTCCAAACAAGTGCATCTGCGCCACTTTGGAGCGATTCTCTCTTGGAACCATTAGGCATTGAGGGTTGGATTAGCCAATCGTCAAGAAATGGAGTTAATTCTTCAGGGGACTGCATAGTTATGAGATTAGGCGGTCCGATTGAAGTGAGATATGTAGAGCTATGAGACTATATAGAGGGAGATTATGCAGAGGGAGAGAGGCCAATGATTTGTTAATTTGTGTTTGCAAATTTAATGAATATGTAATTTGGTTTCTTTGTTGCAATCTAAGTTGTTTTTTGAATGCAGAGAGTCTCTGCGATTGTTTGTGTCTGAGTTTTGTGTTTGCATCATACACAGAGATGATTGCAATTTTAGAAGGAGTGAAGTGAGTCCATCCTCAACTAAAATGCATCAGTAGAAATCTCATCCATGTGAAATTCTTAAGCATTAACCCTGTATGTGCTCAACTATTTTTCTCGTATAAATATGTAACATCCTTGTTTATTTCATCATGGAACTGACCACCATCCATGAAAGAATCCAGGAAGTAAGAAAATATATCTGAATTGTAGTCCTTCGTCTTGAGTGGTAAGATAACATTGTTGCATCTTAGATTGCTCAAAATTCACAGGAAAAGCTTCGGATGAGTAATTTTGATTGAGTACAGTACCAGATAACCAAGGAATGCTTTGCAGGATTGAATCTATCATAGCTATTTGTGGACTCCCTTCTCAAATATTGGGAAGCATCACTATCATGTACGCCTACTTCTAGAATAGTATTAGAACAATGAACCGATATTGGATTCATGTGAACACCATTGATAGAGTATTGAGTATCATGAAAGAAAGGTGTGGGTATATGGTTTGAAGTGCCACTACAAGTATCATTGAAAGCATAATATAAATGAAACTTGGTGTTGGGAAAGTTGAAAGGCAGCTTCAATTTTTTCAGCTAAGAGAGAAGTTGCTGAGTTTAGTTTGTTTTTGAATCTACATTATTAACCGATTGGCATATTTGTCTCACACTCGTAAACATCTCCTTACAGGGTGCCCTTACACTTGATGCCATCAGCAGAGAGAATTTGTTTTTGCATTTAGCCATGACTGATCCGTAATTAATTAGGAAACTTCACTACATAATTGATCAACACAAAGCTAATTCATATTAAGTATGATTTGATTGAAATAATTTATGTTCCTAATAAAAATGAGATTAAACAATTCCTATGTCTGCAAAATTATATTTTCAGGTACACTTTGACACAATGGAAGAAATACCACTCGGATGAAAGTAAGAGAACACAAAAATATAAAGTGCAAACATAGCTTCGATCCAGAGAAACCTATATAGGGAGAAAATTTGTAATGTCCCCTTTCTTTTGATCTGCGACTCTGCAGCACTAAGTGACTGTTCTACCAGCGACAAGTGATTGAATGCAGAGAGAAGACCGCTGACATTGAAAACCCAGAGGACTGTGGTAGTGATCTACTTGGGCTAATGATGACTCCCAACAAGAAACAGGAAGGAGGAAATGAATTGAGCATGAATATAGATGCAATAATTTCAGAATGGAATTTGAAGTCATCATTGTGTTGGATAATGAAAATGGAGAAATTGATTTTGGTGGTGAAACAACTGCTAGTGGTGGAACAGAGTTTAAAGTGAGACACAAAGTGTTACCATATGGGATCCTTGTAATATCCATTACAAATTACCCAATAGTATCCTTTTATATATATGGTATTCATAAATATATTAAGGGAACATTCCATATTCCACTGGGGATTGGCTTTATTGATAAAATGAATTACTAAATTATCAAAGCCTTTGGTTCGCTTTATTACTTATTACACCTCAAGATCTGTTGAATGAATTTAATAGTTCCATTTTACCATTGGTCTCTGTAGCTCTGCTAAATTTTTAGTTCTCTGTATTCTTTCCTCTTAATGTTGTTTCCTTTGCTTACTCTTAGACACAGAGATTGAGACTTTCAATTTTTAAGCAGGACAGTCATGCATTTGTCGCTCTGAGAAATGCTGGAAAGGTGAAAATGAGCAAGAAATGAACACTAAGAAACTCAACGTCGAGTTGAGCAAGAACCAAAGTTCTATGGCAGAGTTGGAATGGTATAAAATGCTTTGTAAGGATAAAAACGTCTATTATGTTGCTTTCAAACAGCAGGATGACAAGCAAGGCATTCATGTAGATATGGATAGAATAAAGTTTAAAAATTTCTGGGATGACATTGTTGGCAAGGAAGAGAATCATGAATTGGCTAGTGACTTCCAAACCAGAAATAAATGTTGGCACTGCATATAGAAGAGTTGTAGAGCCCTTGGACATATAAGGGAAACAAAAGCTATCTTTCAGTTATGAGGCTTTATTGAGAAAATGAATTACTAAATGGTTATGCACGGAGTAGAAAAATAAAATGAAATTTGTGAACTAGCTACTGTGCGATCATGCTCTATGGTGGAAGGGTTTACAATATGTTTGACTAATGATCTACTTACATGTCCTATCAAGAAGCTTAATGGAAATTCTACAGACAAACAGGGTATCGTAGTGAAACTTTTTTTATAAACCCATCTTCCTAATCGAATAAATATTGGATTTAACAGTGGATCGAATAAATATTGGATTTAACAATGGATGCATAAGTATTTGATAAATACCTGCCAATATGATTGAAGCTCCCAGCTCTTGTCTATTTTGCATTTCTGCCATTGATCCCCTGAAATACTCATCCAATCTCCCTACAATATCAATCCATTCTTCCTTTTCCATAGTCCAGCTAGGCATCAATTGGGCCCTCTGGAACTAACATACAACTAAAGCACGAGCATTAAAAAAACAATTGCAGCCCATTCACCATGAAACAGAGCACTTCTTCAGGGCTTCCCCATAATTCGACCAAGAACACTCACAACAATTCTACCATCGCACATTGAAATGACACCCACTCAACATGCATTTCCAATTAACCAGAATGTTAAAACTTTCAGAAAACGAAATCCAAATGGATACAAAATGCCTCACCTCTTGATCCACTTTTAAAACTCATTTTTGAAGCTCAATTAATGCAACGGTTAACCACACTAAAACAGAGCAATGCCACCACTACAAATGACCAACAACTCCTCCAAGAATTAACCAAAACACCCAACCACACTAAAACAGAGCAATGCCACCACCACCCATGACCAGCAAATCCTCCAAGAATTAACAAAAACACTCAATATGCAATTCCAATCAACCTAAACATTAAAACTTTCATCAAATCCAATCCAAATGGATCCACCGTTAAATCTCATTTGAACCTCAAATAATGCTTCCCGGCAGACATTTGAAATTCAAATCCATTGCAGATGCTCACTGATAGATTTTCTTGCAGACAGCTCATACTATTTCAGTCAGCCCAAATCAATCACCTATTACAGTTAACGTTCTTGAAGAATCAATGCAGCCATGAGATTTCCAGCGTCCAATCTCAAATTAAACATCCTTTTCCCCTTCCTCCTTTTCAATCTCCTCCCTCGCCATCGCCATTGATAGTTAGCAATTAACATTGAAATTCTGCACAAACCACAAATTTAACAGTCCACCCTCGCCATTGACACTTAACAATTAAAACAGTTTACCATCAACGCCAATATTTGTTGAAAAACGGAGCATCTCCAATGGTAACATGTTTTTTAAATTCAACGGTACAATATTTGTTTTCTTTGATTGGTAACATGATCTTTTTTAAAATTGGGAATGCTTTTTTTTCTCAAAACTAATATGGAATGCTTTTTCGAACTCTAAATATAAATTAACAAACTCTAAATTTTTATTTTTAAGTTATTCATTTAGTTGAAAGTAAATTGGAAAATAGATTAAAATCAATTAAATTAATTAATTACAAGATGATATAGAAATAAAAGTTAATTTTAAAAGAAAATTAATTGAGAAAGAAAGGTTGTGAGGTTTAAAGTTTCAATAAAAATTTTATTGGTTGCGAATTATTGAACCTAAATTATTCACAAATTTTAAATTTAGGTGAAAAATTCAATCTAAATTTCAATAAAATTATAATTGAGTTGACAAAATAAAATCAAATAATATAAACAAAAATATTTTAAATTTATTTCAATTTGAATGTTAAATGGTTGATTATTAAAACTAAAAATATTTGTGCATGTCTTACATGGCATACATATAAAGCTTCCTATAAAAGATAGTATTCCACATCATTTAGGATTTGATTTAGAAGCAATTTGATAAAAAAACATAGGTTTATTCATCAATACTATTTTGATTTAATTTAGTTGTAGAAAGGCAGTCCCCATCATCATTAATTTTTTATTTAATTCAACACATCAAATGTATATCATCACAAGTATTTAAGACATGCACAAATATCATGTTTGACATCTACTATTTGATTATTGTTTGTTAAACTAAATAAAAATCTAGTCAAGATGATGGAGGTCATCCTTTCACTTGAAGTATCACATGAATTGTTGGACTACAACTGATTTGGAATCTGATTGAAGGATCTGTGATTACAAGATCACTAAGAAGTTGCTGATTAGATATGGAATATGATTGAATCAGTATTATGTTGTCATTGATGTCAACTAGTTTGACAACACTTATCTTGTAAGTTACTACACCGAGACATCTGAAGAAAAGTGAAAAAGAGATGAAGAACAGAGAAATCTACATGAAGAAAGATGTACAAGACAGATGAGGATAAGGAACACATTAAGTAACTTTTTGATGAGTCTATGACTTGATGATATTGACTTTATTATGTTGCATTCATTTATAATGAAGTATAGAGCTGAAAGACACAAAGCAGTGTTGTCAGTAAATGAAGCATTTCTAGTATACATCGACGGAGTGTAGTGTATACCGACCGCAATATTAACCGAGCAGTGTTCACCGACGCATTCTTTGTTAATTGAGCGGAACAGAATGAATTAAATGATTAGTTTAGCCGATAAGATTGATGAGCTGGCAAGAGTATAACATCGAAGTACCAGATGATGTTTGTTACAAAGATCGACGACTGACAAAATTCAAGGAAGATCTAACGGAGTAGATTGAAACGTGTTATTGACACAAGTACCAAGAAAGTTTTAAGCAGAAAAATCTATGAATGTGATTAAGCGGCAAAATTTGATGGTGGAGAAGAAAATGATTTACTCGTCTATATAAGAGAACATAATTTATTTATGAATAGAGCTGGAAGAAGAAGAAGCTGCAGGAATTTCACGTGAACAAGCTTTCATGCATTCTGATCATACTGGCTAGTGAGAACCGAGCTGCAGAACAGTTATTGAGCTATAAAGAGCTACTACCGACGGACAGTAAGTTGATATAGTATTGAATCTGAAGTGAAATATTGATCAGAAGGATTTGTATGGACTGAATATTGATCTGTAATCTGTAATTGAAGTTGTACTAAGGCAGGTCATTTTACTGTTACATATTTAACCATTGTATACAGTCTAAATCTCTTAACCGAGTGGACTCTGAAAGTCTTATGATGTATCATTCATAGAATGAACATTGTTATCCTGTCAACCCCATAGTGAATGCTGGTTGGATGATAATTTATAGTCTAAAATCCTCTAACAAGGTCACACCTGATAGTGTGTTTGTAACCTTTAACAGGGTAGGGTCTTAACCGACCTCACTTTAGAAGAGTGAACAATTTTGTGTTGTCGATCCCAGGTGGTTTTTCCCTTTACAAGGTTTCCATGTTAAATCTCGTGTTATGTGTTGATTGTGATATTTGTTTGTTATCATTCTTTACATGTTACATGTTAAATTTGATCGATAAATTGTTATGAGTATTAAACTAGTAATCGGTAAAAGCATAGACAGTGAGAGTTATTATTGCTTACCGACGAGCAGAAATTAAAGAAGATGTTTTGAATTATACATTTTGTTTTGGGACACTGGATAAATGATTCACCCCCCTCTCAGTTATTCTAACAATTGGTATTAGAGCATTGGCTGCTTGGAACAGAGTTTTATGAACTTAAGCATAAAGGTCTCAAGATGTATAAGAGGGAAGTACCGAAACTGAACAAAGAGAACTTCGCAGTATGGCAAAGCAGAATGAAGCTGCACATATCTGGAATTGGGAACTCAGCACTAGATTTGATGGAAAATGGCTACATGCAACTGCCCACTGGTCCTCTAATTGTTGATCAACTGAAAGATAAGCATGAACACAATGTTACTATGATGGAACTTGTTGCTACCTATACCAATGTTGAATTTGAAGATATCAAGACATGCACAACTGCCAAAGGAATGTGGGATAAATTAGCACAAATCTACAGTGGAGATCTGAATGTCAAAAGAGCCCGAGCTGAAAGTCTGAGAGGCAAATTTGATGATATGAGAATGAAAGAAGGTGAGAATATTGTCCAATATTCAAATAGACTCAAAGAGGTGGTACATGCTACTAGAGAATTTGATGGAGTAATTGATGATGAAATAGTGATAAGCAAGATTCTTAGAACTTTGCTACCAGTTTATGCAATCAGGATCTCTGCAATTCATGAAACAAGAGCTATATCCAACCTTACTCTTGACACTCCGATTGGTAAACTTACAACCTTTGAATTAAACAATTTTTAAAATAGTGTTGTTCCTTCTGTTGAATCCGCTTTCATGTCTTCTCTGAACATTGGAAAGTCTAGTAGGAATGGTAAGAATTGTGATAGTGATGACAATATCGATGATGAACTTGATGAGCTTGAAGTACTTATGGCCTGAATATTGCCCAAAGGAAAATGAAGGTATAGAGGTAATCTACCTTTAGCATGCTTTAATTGTAAAGAAGTCGGTCACATCGCTGCTAGATGTCCTCAGAAGAAAGATGATGATAGATCCAAAGACCGATCTGAAGGAAACTATGGAAGAAGAGTCAACAAAGGTTACTGACATAACAACAAAGATAACTGAGATGAAAAAGGCAAAAAGGTATGCTACATAGCTAAAGATATTGAAATTGAATCTGATTTTGATGATGATATAGAAGTTGTATTTGTTGCTATGAAAGATGACTCAGAAGAGGAAGAGAAACATGAAGAGACATCATTGATCTCTAAAGTAAGCAGAAATGATACATGGATCATAGACAGTGGTTGGACACATCATACGACTGGTGATGTAGAGAAGTTTGATCATCTTGTTGAATATAATGGAGGATCTGTGAGAATGGGAAATGATGCACCTTGTATGGTAAGAGGCAAAGGCTCACTGATGATCAATGATAGACTACAATGTGAAAATGCATACTGGGTAGATGGACTAAACTATAATCTGATAAGTGTGGCTCAGTTGAACAACTCAGACCACTGACTGGCTTTTGAGAGCAAAAAGGTGAAGATTTATGATGATGGAGGAAGGCTTGTCGGAACTGGTACACAATCCAGAGGTAATCTATTCTATCTTGATATGAATCAGTCTTCTTATTTACTAATAAAGGATGAAGATGTTTGGTTGTGGCACTGAAGGTTATGCCATGTGAACTTTGACAACATGATCAAGATTAGTAGAAATAAAAGAGTTAGAGGTCTGCCTAACTTAACAAAACCTGATCATGCTATGTGCCATGAATGTCAAAGAGGTAAGATGACTAAGTCTAGTTTTAAAAGAAAAGACTATTCAACAAAGAAGATACTTGAGTTGGTTTATACCGACCTATGTGGTCCTATGAGAACTCAAAGTTATTATGGTGATAGATATTTTATTTGTTGATGATTACACTAGACTGATGACTATTATGTTCTTGAAAGAGAAATCTGAAGCCTTCAAAATGTTTAAGTGGTATAAAGCTAAGGTAGAGAAATAAATTGGAAAGGAAATAAAATGCCTAAGATCTTATAGAGGAGCTGAATTTATCTCTGATGAATTTACTAACTTTTGCAATGAGCATGGAATCAAAAGGTAGGTATCGACACCGAGAACACCTCAGCAAAATGGCATTGCTGAAAGAAGGAATAGGTATATAATTGACTGTGCTAGAACATTGATGATACAGAAGAATGTTGCTTAGACATATTGGAGGGAAGTTGTCAGCACAGCTGTATATGTTCTTAACCGAGTACAACTGAAGAAGGACTCCAACCGAACACCTTATGAACTATGGTTTGGACACAAACCTACTACAAGTTATTTCAAAATTTTTGGAAGTAAATGCTTTATCTTGACAGATGAAAGAAATGGGAAGTTTGATTCTAAAGGAGATGAAGGGATATTTTTGGGATATTCCACTACAAGTAAAGCATACAAATGTTTGAATAAGGTTACAAATAAGATTGTTGAAAGTACTAATGTTCATGTTGATGAGTTTGATGATAAGTACATAGAGGAAAGTACAAAGGAACCAGAAGACTATGGTAGATTCACTTATATTGAATATCCAGAGTATCTACCGACACCGCAAGTAGTATCAATCGGTCAGCAAGGAAACAATGCAGTACAACAGGCACCACAAACTGATGAACATGAAGAAGCTACTAAGAAAGGAAATGACCCTGAGCAGGATGAACAAGAAAGGAGAAATCAAGTCTTGGCAAGTTTTGTCAGAAGACACCATCCTGAAACACAAATCATTGGAGACAAACATGCTTGAATGCAAACCAGAAGCAAAACAAGACAAGGTACATGTCTAATTTGTGAATTTGAACCTAAAATTGTGAAAGTTGCATTAGAGAATGAAGAATGGGTTAATGCAATGAAAGAGGAAATATAACAAATAGAAAAGAACAAAACCTAGTCCTTAGTACCCTGACCAAAAGATAAGAATGTTATTTGTACTAAGTGGATATACAGGAATAAATTGAATGAAAATGGTGAAGTCACAAGAAATAAAGCTAGATTAGTATGCAAGGGATATGCACAGGAAGAAGGCATTGACTATGGTGAAACATTTGCACCTGTTTCTAGATTAGAAGGAGTTAGAATGCTACTTGCATATGCTGCACATAAGAAATTCAAAGTCTATCAAATGGATGTGAAGTCAGCATTTTTGAATGGTATACTTGAATAAGAGGTCTACATTGAACAACTTGAAGGATTTGTTGATGCCAACAATAAAGACATGGTATGTAGATTACATAAAACTTTATATGGACTAAAGCAAGCATCGAGAGCATGGTATGAAAGACTGCATACGTATTTGTTAAGTATTGGATTTGTTAGAACAAGTGAAAAGAGTAATCTGTATGTGAAAGGTGAAACTAATGATACTATTATCATTACTGAAATATTTGTTGATGATATCATCTTTGGTGGCTCAGATCTTGTCTACAAGGCATTTGTTGATGAAATGCAAAAGGAATTTGAAATGTCTATGTTCGGAGAGATTAAGTTCTTTCTTGGACTACAAGTGATTTAGCAGAGTGATGGCATATTCATCACACAATCTAAATACATAAAAGAAGTACTGGAGACATTTGGCATGGAAGATGCAAAACCTGTAGGAACACCGATGGCTACTGGATGCAAATTGACAAAGGAGGATGAAACTACTGAGGTAAATCAGACACTTTATTGATCCATGATTGGTAAATTAATGTACGTAGTTCACAGTAGGCCAGATATAGCACATGTTGTGGGTATAGTTGCAAGATTTTATGCTAATCCTAGAGAATCACACATGATAGCTACAAAAAGGATCTTAAGATACTTGAAGAAAATAGAGAATTATGGATTATGGTATCCTAAGGAAGGGAAGTTTGAACTGAAAGTTTACACCGATGCTGATTGGGCTGGAAATGTGGATGACAGAAAAAGCACCACCGGAGGAGCATTTTTCTTTGGTGAAAGACTTGTAACCTAGACAAGTAAAAAGAAGGCTTATATTTCTCAATCTACAGCTGAAGTAGAGTATGTTGCTGCTGCTACTAATTGTTCAAACATTACATATATCAAACAAGTGTTGGAAGGAATGAATGAGGTAATCACTGACACGGTGATTATATATTGTGACAACACTAGTGCTATTAATATTTCAAAGAATCTTGTGATGCACTCTAAGACAAAACATATATCTATTAAGTATCATTACTTAAGAGAACAAGTGCAAGAGAAGCAAGTAAAGCTAGAATTTGTTACATCTAAAGAACAACTTGCTGATATTTTCACAAAGCCTCTATCGAAGGACACATTTGAATACTTGAGGATTAGACTTGGGGTCCGTCCCCTATCTATTGGTCACTAAGGTGATCTGGATGTTGCATCAACCTACTTTTATCAGAAGATCATTCATTTTGATGTAGCATAGTTCACACTTTGAATCATGTTCAAGGTTGTGATTAAGTTTGAGCACTTGAACTGATGAGATATCAGTATATAGAGATACAGAAGAAGTACTGGACACCACAGAGAGTTACTTGGCTACTACAGAGCTGATTGTTTATTTGTTTCTTCAACATTGTTTTTAAAGGGAGAGATGAACAATATGAAAGGAATGTACAACAATGAAAGGGAAAGATAACTATCTAAGGGAGAGACAATTTGAACTAAAAAGATTACAACTACAGAAAGGTAAAGCTGTGTTTCTTAATGTTGGTTCAGTAACGTAGTGGTTAAACATATTAAGTCTATTCGACTTACAACATTTGTTCACAAAGCTGTAGAATGTATATTTGGTATGTGTATGGTACATTTCATATTACTTGAGTTGTCATCAATGCCAAAGGGAGAGATTGTTGGACTACAACTGATTTGGAATCTGATTGAAGGATCTGTGATTACAAGATCATTGAGAAGTTGCTGATTAGATATGAAATATGATTGAATCAGTATTATGTTGTCATTGATGTCAACTAGTTTGACAACACTTATCTTGTAAGTTACTACACTGAGACATCTAAAGAAAAGTGGAAAAGAGATGAAGAACAGAGAAATATACATGAGGAAAGATGTACAAGATAGATGAGGATAAGGAACACATTGAGTAACTTTTTGATGAGTCTATGACTTGATGATATTGACTTTATTATGTTGCATTCATCTATAATGAAGTATAGAGCTGAAAGACACAAAGCAGTGTTGTCGGTAAATGAAGTATTTCTACTATACACTGACGGAGTGTAGTGTATACCGACTGCAGTATTAAATAAGCAGTGTTCACCAACGCATTCTTTGTTAACTGAGTGGAACAGAATGAATTAAATGACTAGTTTAGCCGATAAGATTGATGAGCTGGCAAGAGTATAACATCGAGGTAATAGATGATGTTTGTTACAAAGATCGATGGTGGACAAAATTCAAGGAAGATCTAATGGAGCAAATTGAAATGTGTTATTGACACAAGTACCGGGGTGAACCCACAATAGTGGGTTACACTTTTTTACCTGAACAGACACTAAACTCTACATTTTGAAAAAACTTTTAGACTCGGATGCATATTGTCGTTAAACCATTTGAAATCAGAAGATGAAGTAAATTAGAGTCTTTTAGGGTTCTCTATCTAGATTCTAAATATATTTTTTATTTTTTATTTTGGATTGATTTGAATGGTTTTTTCTTTCTCCCACAAAAACTAGTATGTTGTTGTAAATGTCATTTTCAAAGAGTTACATTATTTTCATAGAGCATAACTTTTTTTCTAAAATAGATATAAATGTGATTGTTTCAAAATTAGTTTTGTAACATCCATTCGGAGGGCTTGAAATTGGTTTGATGACATTATCATGATTAGTTCATATTTTATTAACGTTTGAAGTTGACTAAACCATAATTTTGGCATACCTTAACTACATAGCTTATAACTTGTCGTGTATTTGTCCAATTTCATTTTTATTTTTTTTTATAGAAAGAGAACTTAAATACCTAGGGCATAGATATTTTTTAGAATTTTTTTTCTCTCATTTACTATTTTTCCATAGGTGTCAAATATTGAGGTAGACATACGGTGAAATATCTATGTTTAGTAAAACTAAAAATACAAAGTCATAATAAACTTAATATATATTAACACTCTAATCATTGGAAAGATTTTTCTCAATAGCACATTACTACATAGATAGGTTTGTCAAATGGATTCATTTGATATCCCAAAAGATAAATTCAAAGTGATTTTTTGTCAGCATTTTAGTAGGTGCGAAGGAGACTCCATTGTAGGTATGAATGAGGAGTATAGATGTTATATCAATATTTTTTTTATCTAAGAGGATTTGAGCTAAACATTTATAATTAATTCCTTCAAATGGAACCTCTCAAGACTTAAATAATCATATTTAATTAAAAATATGCTATTTCAGCAAAAATCAGCATGTCTAAAAAAGTGTAACCCACTATTGTGGGGTCACCCACCGAGAAAGTTTTAAGCGACAAAATCTATGAATGTGATTAAGCGGCAAAATCTGATGGTGGAGAAGAAAATGATTTACTCATCTATATAAGAGAACATAATTTATTTATGTTCATAGAGCTGGAAGAAGAAGAAGCTACAGGAATTTCGTGTGAACAAGCTTTCATGCATTCTAATCATACTGGTTAGTGAGAACTAAGCTGTAGAACAGTTACTGAGCTACAAAGAGCTATTACCGACGAACAGTAAGTTGATATAGTATTGAATTTGAAGTGAAATATTGATCAGAAGGATTTGTATGGATTGAATATTGATCTATAATTTGCAATTGAAGTTGTACTAAGGTAGGTCATTTTACTGTTACATATAACCACTGTATACAGTCTAAATCTCTTAACCGAGTGGACTCTGAAAGTCTTATGATGTATCATTCATAGAATGAACATTGTTATCCTGTCAACCCCATAGTGAATGTTGGTTGGACGATAACTTCTAGTCTAAAATCCTCTAACAAGGTCACACCTAATAGTGTGTTTGTAACCTTTAACAGGGTAGGGTCTTAAACGACCTCACTTCAGAAGAGTGAACAATTTTGGGTTGCTGGTCCCAGGTGGTTTTTCCCTTTACAGGGTTTTCACGTTAAATCTCTTGTGTTATGTGTTGATTGTGATATTTGTTTGTTATCATTCTTTACATGTTACATGTTAGATTTGATTGGTAAATTGCTATGAGTATTACACTGGTAATTGGTAAAAGCACAGACAGTGAGAGTTATTATATCTTATCGATGAGCATAAATTAAAGAAGATGTTTTGAATTATACATTTTGTTTTGGGACACTGGATAACTGATTCACCCCCCTCTCAGTTATACTAATAGAATATCATTTAACATAGTCTTAAGAAATAATATGATATGTATGCACAATGAGGAAACAAAAAGGGAAAGTAGATAAGGTGATAGCAACAATTGCAGATGCGGCTATGATTTTACCCTACTACTTTCCCTACAAGTACAACTAGCACGTCTAAGACAATAGGGTCAAATTTAGTCATGGAAGAAGATTGTGAGGTTGAAGAAGATGAAGATGCAAGAGTTGCGGTAAACGAAGAGGGAGATGGGATGCTCAATACTCTTGTTTTGGCACCTTTTGCTAGTGCTATATGGTTACTACAGAGGTTAATAAATCCCTTATTGATGTCGATTCTTACTATTGGTTGGAAATGGAAGGAGATTATCCTTTGTCTCTATCTATTAGAATTTTCTCCCCTTTCAATAAAAAATGATTTTTGGATGCAGTGGATTATCTATATGATGATGATGATGAAATCCTCTTCAATATCCTTTTTGAAGTGGTTCAAAGTAGGAAATGTTTGTTGGAGACATTGAGGCAAAAAACACTTGATAGGGGATAAGAAAAATAAGTGTGTTAGGGAGGATGAGGCCAAGGGTGTTGGTGTTCCTTTTCTAGGTCTAGCAGTAGGGATTTTCCCCTCCATATAGAAATAGAAATCTATGGTGCCTTCTTTTACTCTGATGGATCAGGGGTTGAACATTACTAGTTTTAAGGATGATGTTTTATCTCCTTTTATAGTAGACCATATGGTTCCAAAGGTAGTCTTCATTCTTCGTGGGAAATTGTGAGGGTTTTGGAGGTGGTTGATGCTTCTCATATAAATATTTTGTAGTTATCTCACAAGTATGGTGATGTTTTTAATCTTAATGATGTCCTTAGGCATTTGAAGGTTCTATGAAAGTTAGAGGATTGTGATGTGGATATTGTTTCTTCCTTGGATTGTGTTGAGAAGGATGGGAATCTTGTTATGCCTATTTTTGTTCCTTTTATTTTTGTGATTTATTACATGGATGGTTAGGGATTTAAGAAAGTGTAGATCTAAATAGATTTTAATGATTCTCTTTTGGGCGAGTCTAGTGCTTGGTTGAGGTGCTCGATTACTAGGAGAAGGATTGTTGTAGAATCCTTCTTGGTGGCCCCTAGTATGGGTTTGAATGGTCTTATTCTTCAAAGTTAATCTCATGATTTTCACTTGTGGAAGTAAATATTTTAGTTTTCTATTTGTGTTTATTTTCCTAAATTTCCCTTGAATTTTGGAATGTAAAGATTTTTAGGAGTTTTTTCAATTCTCTTGGGCAATATACTAGTATTGATAAGATAACTTTATTTATGAAGTACTTTTTATTTTATAGATTTTGTGTGGTTGTGGTTCTCACCTTGTCCTCTAAATTTGGGAAGTGGGTGCAACAAGTTGAATTTGAAGACTTCATTATTTTTATAGTGGATCATGCACATAATTTCTTCTTGAAAAATAAGAACTAACACATTGTTTAGAAAATAAAGGATATATGAAATGCTAGTTTAAGGTGGAGCCAATTCCCACCTTTTGTGAGGTTCAAAAACTTGAGTGCTCGAGGATGGATAATGCTTTGGCATCACCAGAAGGAAGTGTCACTGACTTTATGTAAGAACCCTTCTAAGGCTCTATCTGTTGAACTAGAATTTCTTGTTTTGGTTTTTATTGTTTTCAAGTTTTTGTATTTTTTATAAGGGTTTTGCATAAAAAGAAAGATAGATAGAAAAGAAACTTTTGAAATTGAAAGCTAATTTATATTTCAATGGTAGATGATATACTTTATTCATTCCTCTTCAAAACTTAACATAACATTGCTTACATCAAGATGACATACCAATTTATTGATAAAAGCCTTCTGAGACCCTTGCTGGTCGAAAAAAAAAAAAGAAGACTCTGTAATTCCACCTTCCAACTATGAAGATTCCCAAATGATGATGTCATGTTTTCCTTCACTCCTTGGCACCTCCTTCTATGATTTTTAATAATTTTTCAGAAGCTCTCAACCCAAATATCATACCATATGAAGCTGTACAGAGTACAATTGGAAATGAATAGTCAAAATGCAATAAGTACAACCCTCTACAATCAGAAGTTAAATCTTTTATTTAGTCAATACAATTTGCTCAAACATCCACCCTCAATCTAACAATAAATTTTGAAATTTGTTTTACCAATGAACTCAATTTTGACCTCTGGATGAAGCCAAACCCTCTAGCACAATTAGATGATATTGCACACCCTCTATATGCTGATACAATGAAGTAGCCACGGTCTTCAATGTCGACAAGCCCTAAAACCTGTAGAAAACTCTAGTTTTCTACAACTCCAATGCTCCAGAAATTTTCAATCAAAATCATCAATCAACATAATGAATTCAATTTCTCTTACAACTATTAAATACCATCAAGAAGTGCCATTTCTCCAAAAAGCATTTTAAATAACATTTTAAATGTTATTTCATTTCAACTTGGGAAATCTTCTAATAATTCATTAAGTTTGGCATTTATAATTAATTACTCAACTAGTCCCCTTCCAATGATGAATAGACCCTCAAGTTAAGTAAAATTATAAAGTTATGTTATAACTTTATAATAAACATTTTTTACAATTGAATATATCATTTTGGCCATACAATTATTAATAACTCTCAAACCGCTTATTATTTCACTCTGTCATCTAAACTAGGAGTTCATCCTATAATTCCCCATGTGACCAAATACCATTTCTAGAAATAGAAATGATCCATCTCTATCACTCCAAAAATTGCTAGAAATAGCAATCAACTCACTATAAATAGAAATCATTGCATATGGAGTCCTAGAGACCTCAAACGAACACCAATCCTACAAAGTTTAGGTCTTTGAACAAACATTATCTCTCAAGAGACCCTCTATCCAACCTTGTTAGCTTACAAGGGTTAATTAATAGGCTAATTCCTCAAATTATGATGCTCACAAAAATGGGGACATTACAGTCCGCCCTCCCTGAAATTGCTTTTCCTCAAGAAATCTCTACTACAAAGTAACTACACCCCACCAGAGGTCCAAAATATGAACTATGTAATGTCCCACACATCTCGAACCAAATCTTGTAACACCAACATAAACACATTTGTGCAAGGAAAAACATCATGCCAACTATCCAACCCATGCACACAACAATAGTGCATCAAAATCAAAACATGTTCAAGAAGGCCAAGGATGAACCAATATGCTCTGTGCACACTAAACATGTTGCAATACTCAATTGTAAACCCTATCTAAAAACTAAATCCACCCAAAGAATCCCAAACTCTACTCTCAATGCTCAACTAAATGTCAAGATCCCAATTCACTCTATAGAGTACTCCATACAAACCATGTGGCATCAACATATTACCATTGTATGCTGCAACTAAGTCAACCCCAACCAAAGGAAGAAGTAGTCCACTAGTTGGAACAATCCATAGAACAATACATATGAAAGAATTAAAAAATGATTATACAGAGCAATGCAACTGAAGCAGAAATTAATTGTACCTATTTTTTTAAATTAATACAAAGAATCTCTTTTTGTTGAAATTGAAGAATTGTTCATTAAACTTGATCAGGTTAGTCCTCTAGGATTATTGGTTCAGATTCAATTGCTACCATTTAATATATTTATTGAAAAGATTAGTGTTATAGTATACTTCTTGGATCATCAAAGAATGCATGCGAAGTGATTGTCCACGTAACTTTGTGTAATTGGTTTTCGCTAAGAAATTCAATTCAATTGGACTAAGGTTTGTACTGTATAATATCTTTTCTATATATATGCATGGTAGTGGATGGTGTATGTTGTCTCTCAAGAATTGTACATAAAGATCTTATAAGGAATGACTAGATCTGCCCAATATTGGATAAGGACTAGTCTAAAGGTTTTTTCATAATTCAAGGAATATTCATCAAACTACAAATTTCATTGTTCTTGAATAGCCCGATAATAGGTAATAATAATAATTCAGTGGCTTATCCTAGGAATAGTATATCTGAACTAAGTATCATTGTCCCTATAATGAAGTGCATTTAAATTGTCAATCTAGGGACATATAATTGAAATGGGATAGTACGGTTTGTGCACTCAGTCTCTCATGGAGTCATTTTTCTTAAGCTGGAGGAAGGAAAATACATGAAAGAAAATTACACTATTGCTACAGGAAAGTAAACACACACATATACTAATGAAAATGGTGTTGACAACTATAACTTCAATCCTAGTCTATTCTATCAACCCAAAGCATTTACAATGATTATCTCTGTAAGTGTTACAGGAACATACACAGTGTATAGTGCTATCTAGGAAAGAATAGTGAAATCTAATTGAATTTTTGTAAATGCTCAAACAGCTTAATCTACTCTATTCTAATCCACCTTCCAAGTGGGCCCCCTTGGTCGCCTTTTTCTAGCTACCAACACAAATTGAACTCAAAATCACTTCTTCATTGCATTTCCATAAAACTAATTACATTATCATGAGACAACACACAAAACTAGAAAAGTGATTTTTCTTCAACTTATATCAATAATACAACCATCTGAATACTTTTCTATCTAACCATCATCTCCCTTTATATAGAGGATTGATGCTTATTTGAACACAAGAGATAACTTCTAACTAACTCATGCCATAAAGAAAGAAAATTACAATAGTCCATGAAAGAATAACATAAAGGCTGCATAATAGCTTAACATAACATTTATCATAGAGAAGATATAGCGTAAACATGTTTCTATGTTTCCTGGAACAGTTCTTCCTTCAAATTATTAGGCATGTCTCACGACATGGTGAACCCACAATAGTGGGTTACACTTTTTGGGAGGAACAAATTCGGCTTGAAAAGAGAATTCGGCCCAAAAATCATTAATGACTTTCGATCATAACTACGATGAATTTTTGATCATAAGTACAAAACTTATGATCGAAAGTCCTTAGGTATAAGACTTTCGATCAAAAGTCTTATGTCACTTTCGATCGAAAGTGAATATAACACTTTCGATTGAAAGTCATGAATTAGGATTAAATTTGGCGTAAATAAAATCACCGAAAGTGACGGTGACTGTCACTTTTAGTGACAGCGAAACCTGTGGATGGCTTTTGAATTTGCAAATATCATTTGAACAGGTTTTTTCATATTTCATTTTTTATTATTTGTAGGTTTTGATAGATGGATAAATAGTATATATGCATATATACATGTATATATGCCTATATACATGTGTATATATGCATATATACATGTGTATATATGCATATATAAATTTTGTATATATGAATGTATACATGTTTATATATGCATATATATGTATACATGCATATATACATATATATATGCATAAATACATGTATATATGCATGTATATATGCATGCATATATGTATATATGCATATATACATGTATATGCATGTATATATGCACATGTGTATAAATGATATATAGATTTTTCATTATTATATATATGCATGTATATATATGTATATATATACATGTATATATATGCACGTATACATACATATATATACATGTATACACATGTACATATATATAGATTTTTCATTATTTGAAGTTTTGGGTACATAGATTTAGTATATATATACATATGTACGTATATGTATGTACACATGTGTATACATGCATATATACATGTATATATGCATGTACATACATGTGTGTGTGTGTGTGTATACACACACATATATATACATGCATGTATATATGTATATATATGCATGTATAGATGTGTATGTATGTACATCTATACATATATACATGTGTATGTACATATATGTATGTATACATGTATATATATATATATGTATATATATGAATGTATACATGTGTATATATGCACATGTCATATATATATATATATATATATACATATATATATATATATATGTATATATATATATATATGTATACATATATATATATATATATATACATATATATATATATATGTATATATATACCCACACACACACACACACACACATGTGTACATGTGTATATATATGCATGCATGTGTATGTATATATGCATGTGTATATGTACATGTATATATATGCACCTGTATGTATGTGTCTACATACATGTATGTACAGTACACATTTATTTACATTTAAATGTAATTTATTTAATTGATTTTACTTTCAAATAATGTAGCCAAATGTGCATACTTTAATTTTATTTTTAATTAAATTAGGAAAATGTACATATATGTAGACTTTATTTGATAGTAAATAAAATCTTTCAGGTACATACATATTCTAGATCTATCAGACATGTTATTGCACATCACACATGGTAAATGCACCGATCCCCCCTGCAGAACTATTTTCACGTACTAATAGAGAGATTGAACGGTTGCAAGAATCCATAAATAATCCATCTAGCTCTAGTGTCTCTAAGAGCACGTATCAGTCCATCCTTACTAGCTTGATTAGCATTAGTGATGATATTCATGGTACCACTCCCTATGCCCCACATATTATAGAGGCCATACTTGAGTGGAAGAGACAAGAGGTTGGCTCTGGTCTTTCTCTTAAGGAGGTTCATTTAGGGAGGGTTATTAATTACACTGATTTTCCATCACATATAGGACAGGGGCATGGCAGGCTTACTGATAGAGATTCTTTTCATCAAGCTGATCGACAGAGGCCAGTACACAAGGCCATTGTTGGTCAGAGGGCACCTATTATAGCTCCTTCAATGGGTCCTATTGCAGATGATTTTATTTGTAGCACCCAACTTCAAGTTGCGATTGATAGTGTGGGGGACATTGCAGCAACTGCCACATCCATATCTAGTGATCAGGTTGGTCAGTACTTGATGTCTCGATGACACTCCAAATCATTAGGTGGAGCATCCTCTAGTAGGACCGTAGATGACATGTACAATGCAGTATACATCCCTTCACTTTCTAGGCTGGAAGGACTTACAGGAGAGATGACATGTATCACATTGACTAGCTTGGCTGAGCATCTATTGGATGCATATGTATTCATAGCAGAAGAGCATGATATCCCCATATCAGAGGTTAGATCTCATGTGGGTACTATCAGATATGCTCAGCCACATACTTCTCACCTAGATTGTGGCCATAGTAGCAGTGCTCATGAGGATCCACCTACTGACCACTCTATTGCTACACAGGGAGAGGCACAATGTACAGACCCTTAAGTCAGTGCAGGGCATCAGTTCTCTGATCTTGGCCTTGATGATGTTGAGTTCAGCATGACCACTACGGGTTATCTAGATTTTTTGACACATGATGATATGACTTCCATGCCATCTCGTTTGGTTAGTCCATTGCATTCATCATTAGAGAGGTGTGTGCAGTCTACTCATGTTGCAGATGCAGAGTTGAGCATGGACCAAACAACAAAATCTTGATACCTTGGTTGATAGGATTGAGGCTAGGTAATCCGAGTACTATCAGTTTCCACCACCTACACAGGTATAAATCAGATTATATACATGTATTTAATGTTACAATTTAACTTAAATTTATTTTCAAAATTTTAATCAATTGATTTATATATATATGTACATGCACGTATATATATGATATATATTTTTGGTCTACTAAGATATGCCTCTTATTACTCCTTCTTTGGGTACTGATTGTGTACATCATCGAGACTCACTTGATGATGACATCAGTAGTGGACAGGTGAGTTTTTAATTTATTATCTGTGTGTACACACTTTATAACATGTTTTCTTGTACAATATTTTAAATCAAACTTAAGGTATTTGTACAATGTTTATATATTAATTTATATATCTCTTTCTTTGTAGGGATCTACACATCCTTCATAGCATGATAGTCACTCTAGGTGTGACCGCTTAGTGAGGAGTTGTCATGATGAGTCCTAGCCACTTTCATATTTGATAGATAGAGACATATTTCATATTACATATATATTCACATGTTTTTGATGAACTATATTTCATTTCTAGATGAGCTACATGACCGATTGATGTGTTTGATTACATACATAAATGATGTAACTTGATTTCAATAGATTACATGTACATGAGTGATGTTTGATTTCAATAGATTGCATACCTGAATGATGTTTGAGTTCAATAGATTACATACATGAATGATGTTTGATTGTACCTATTTATAATGAAAGTTATGAATGATGTAAATTTGACACATGTGAGCTATATAATTGAGGTCCCTATATGTTTTATTGAATCTTACTTATATTTAAATGTACATTCAATAATAGTTGTACATTTAATATTCTCTCATGGTCGTTAGTATCAAGTCTCCGCTTACAAATGCCACGTCCCGTCACAGGAACAAGAGATAGGATGGTGGCAATTACAATATGACTATACTGATAAACCTTATTGTTCTAAGGTTGATAATCAATAAAATCAATCCCATTTTTAAGTATTTTGGTTTGCTTCAAATATGTTCCTTGCACGACAATTGAACCTACACAGACAAGTTCAATAATGTTATATATATATATATATATATATATATATATATATATATATATATATATATATATATAGACTTGAAACTAACCATATAAAAAAATGTATAATGAAATTGGAAGTTGGAAGGTCTCACTCAAGTTTAATACAAGTTGTGAAACTTAACTACAGTACTGGAACCTGTGGGAAACATAATTCCATCGCTTGTTTCATTGTGTGTTAGCTTCATCCTCTCCTTGTAGCAACATAATAAATAGTAACTAACACCTTCCACATTTCTAAGCTCTACTACTACTGCAAAAATATGTCTTGCATTTAAAGTGAACTTTTAATTTTAGGAACTTGTAAATATAAATTAACCAAAATTTATTTATGAATTGAGTTTATGAATCCTTTTTAAACATGTACATAAACACACACATACCAATTTTGATCAAACTTGAAATATGGTCATAATTTGTAGAAATCAATGGAATGTCATCAAAGCTTTCATCCCAAACATCATTTGTGTTTGTAACATCTAGTGGAACCAAATTCCATTCACTAACATATCCACATTTTTGGTTGAGACATTCGTCATAGTTTTAAAAAATGCAGTCATAACAAAAGCATGAATAATCTCTAGTGTACAATGACCACACATCACTATTCGTACTCATAACTAAATGTAGGGATCTTGTTTTTTCTACTCTCTTGCATCCATGGATTGATCTTCTTTCAACACCTGAACAATAGAGAGGTCACGTGTAAAAATTAAAGACATATATAAGTTAACTCAAACAATGATCAATAAATTTAAAATTAATACATGTTATCTCCCAAAATACTTGGAAGGGTATGATTCAACCTAATTGTGATGATGTGTTATCATGATTTGGCACCATAAAATGCATCTTGAACCACTCAACTACATCATGAGCATTATTTATACGATATCCCTGATAGTCCAATTGATACTTTCTTAAAGCATGTTTGATACAAGCTCTTGCACCATCATGCTCTCCCTTTCCATGTCCACTCTCAAAGAAACTCCAAATATGTGGTATCTTTTGGTATCGATTTTATCTACATAGTAAGTAAAATGGCCTTGCTGATTTAAATTATTTTGCACATCCATCCGACCAAACAAAATGCCTTTCAATTTTGATGCCTTTGTTTTCCAAATATCCAAAAATGTCTTAAAGCAATGCTCGACAAAATGTATGTCATGCTCTTTATCATCACTAATGTAAAAGTGATATTCTTTCTTTATGACTTGTGCTTCATATGTACTTTCAACACCATCCAAATCTAATTGTGCATGTTGATAAGACACATGTACCATGATACACTTGCTCTGTATAGTAGTATTCTTCTTGAAGTTGTTTTTGAGAAACAAAGGAGTAGTTATCTACAAATTCAACAACTGATAAAATTATTCCAATTGGAAAAGATTCTTTTTTTATTTGGAATTGTTCTGCTTGCCATTTAGAAAAAAAAACATGACGTATGTATGGTTGAATCAATTTATGAAAATTCTCCATAAATTTTGTAGCAGGTATCTCATCTTCTACATATTCCAACCTTGTTGATTCTTTCCCGACTTTTGTTTTACACTTTATGTACTTGTATCTCTTACATTTTATCATCCTTTTCATGTTAGTATCTTCAAGTCTCAAAGGAAATTTAGCCAAATCCCTGCATGTTTGACAAGTTCCTCTTATGCAATCTATTTTAGGTATTTCATGATCAATCAAGATTTGTTACATAAGATTGATGTTATGAATTGGCTTAGATGTTTAGGAAAATCATTTTGAGAACCACCACTTTCTTCTATCATCTTTCTAAACCCTTGGTAGTATAGATTGAATTCAATATGATATCGACAACAACAAGTTTCAAAAGACTTATTTATCTTTACAAAAAATGGCTTTAATCTTTCAAACATTGTTTGTCCAATCTTAATGTCAGGATTTGAGTTACAAAATGAGAGATACAATTCATGTTGTGTGGTGTCCAACCAATGTTTTGTGTGCTAGAAATATTCCTTAGGCCCAGTCCTCTTCATGATAACATCTCTTGTATTTGGTGAAGGACAAGTATGATCAGTCCAAAATGACATAACTAAGTTCCTAACTATTTCATTAATTCTATCAGACCGAGGAGCTCTACACATTAGTGCCCAATTACCTTCCAATGTAGTATCATCCAAGTTGATTCTTCTTTTCAAATAGTGTTTCATTGTCTTCCTATTGTAACCGATCTGAGATGAAAGTGAAGAAATTTGTCTTCTTTGGGACATGTTTTTATTTAAAATAGATGTGAGTATCACTCTTCTTGAAATGGACCTATCTATTGATCTAGTTGCTTTTCCAATGGAATGCAAACCTTCCTTAACACTATCAACAATATTTTTTTGTACGTTACTTGATTTTAACTTTTTCAAACTTGCATCTACACCCAAAAATTTTAATGGCTCTTTTAACAAATCTTTAAGAAGTGTAATTGATAACAATTGAGTTTTTCCAAGTGTACCAAGATTCTAAAATTGTTTCATTATTTGCTTAGACTTTTTATTCAATGCCCTCTTTGTAATATTTATGGGTTGTTTAGCATAATCTCTCAATTTTTCCACATCCATTTCAATTAAATGATCTATGCTTTTATGATTAATTTTTCTCTTCAACTGTTGGAGTAGACTATCATTCACATATGTTTGTTGCAGTTCCGCTGCAAATAAAATAAAAAATATATCTTAATATCTCATCTTAAGGGGACCTTCATGAAATAAGTATTTATAAGATCTTGAACATGTCAAACCTATAATAATTTATACACTAATGAGAGAAACACATACTTGTTTGACCTTGGGTTGATTCAACTTGGGATGCCCCTTGTCCAACATTTTCATCATCAAAGGCTGCATGTACACAACAAAAACAATAACTTCTTAAGGGGAATGACCCAAAATATATATTCACCAATAAGAGACTAAATCGAGACAGTGAGAGAGAGTCAGTGAGAGAGAGAGAGAGAGATGTGTACTTGTTTGATATTTTGAGAGTTGTGCTTGTTGAGCTTTTGATGGCCCTTCTCCAACTTCTAAAGGTTGGGCTTGTTGAGCTTGTGATGACCCTTCTCCAACTTCTGAAGGTTGGGCTTGTTGAGCTTGTGATGACCCTTCTCTAACTTCTTAAGGCTGGGCAGCTTGTTGAGCTTGTGATTTTTGAGCATTTCCTACATGTATGAAGTATAAATTATTAAACAAAAATTTTTGAATGAAGTTAGGTCTAACAGGTCTAGTTGGGTTGAATTGGCTCTAATTAAGTCTAATTGGTCCTAATTGGTCGTAATTGAGTCTAATTGGGTCTAATTGGTCCTAATTAGGTCTAAATGAGTCTAATTGATCCTAATTGATCCTAATTGGTCCTAATTGGGTCTAATTAAGTGCTAATTTGTTCTAATTGAATCTAATTGGGTTCTAATAGTTCATATTAGGTCCTAATTGGTTCTAATTAGTCCTAATTGGGTCTAATTGGTCATAATTGGTCCTAATTGAGTCTAATTAGGTGCTAATTTGTTCTAATTAAGTCTAATTGGGTTCTAATAGGTCATATTATGTCCTAATTAGTCCTAATTGAGTCTAATTATGTGCTAATTGATTGTAATTAGTTCGAATTGGTCCTAATTGAGTCTAATTGGTCTTAATTGAGTCTAATTAGGTCTAATTGAGTCTAATTGATCCACATTGGGCCTAATTTGTCTTAATTGGTCCTAATTGGGTCTAATTGAGTCTAATTAGTCCTAATGAGTTATAATTGGTCCTAATTAGTCCTAATTAGGTCTAATTATGAGCTAATTTGTTCTAATTGAGTCTAATTGGGTTCTAATAGGTCATATTAGGTCCTAATTGGTTCTAATTAGTCCTAATTGGGTCTAACAGGGTTCTAATAGGTCATATTAGGTCCTAATTGGTCCTAATTGGTTCTAATTGAGTCTAATTGGATCTAATTAGGTCTAATTCAGTCTAATTAATCCTAATTGATCCACATTGGTCCTAATGAGTAATAATTGGTCCTAATTAGTCCTAATGAGTCATAATTGGTCCTAATTAGTCCTAATTGAGTCTAATTGGTCCTAATTGGGTCTAATTAGTCCTAATTGAGTCTAATTGGTCCTAATTAGTCCAATTGTTCATAATTGAGTCTAAATGGGTTCTAATAGGTCCTAATCAAGTCTAATTAGTCCTAATTGGTCCTAATTGAGTCTAATTGGTCCTAATTGGTTCTAATTGAGTCTAATTGAGTCTAATTGGTCCTAATTGGTTCTAATTGAGTCTAATTGGGTCTAATTGAGTCTAATTGGGTCTAATTAGTCCTAATGAGTCATAATTGGTCCTAATTAGTCCTAATTGGTTCTAATAGGTCATATTAGGTTCTAATTGGTTCTAATTGAGTCTAATTAGGTCATAGTTGGTCCTAATAGGTCATATTGGTCCTAATTAGTCTAATTAGGTGCTAATTTGTTCTAATTGAGTCTAATTGGGTTCTAATAGGTCATATTAGGGCCTAATTGGTTCTAATTAGTCCTAATTGGGTCTAATTGGTACAAATTGGTCCTAATTGAGTCTAATTAGGTGCTAATTTATTCTACTTGAGTCTAATTGGTTCTAATTGAGTCTAATTAGGTCCTAATAGGACCTAATAGGTCCTATTAGGTAGATAATAGGATCTAATTGAGTCTAATTGGATCTAATTGAGTCTATTTGGTCCTAATTGAGTCTAATTAGGTGATAATTTATTCTAATTAAGTCTAATTGGGTTTTAATAGGTCATATTAGGTCCTAATTAGATCTACTAGGTCATATTAGGTCCTAATTGGATCTAATTGGTTCTAATTGAGTGTAATTAGGTCCTAATTGGTTAGATAATTGAGTCTAATTAGGTCCTAATTTGTTCTAATAGGTCATACTGAGTGTAATTAGGTCCTAATTGGTTTTAATTGAGTCTAATTAGGTCCTAATTGGTCCTAATTGCATCCAATTGAGTGTAATTCTAGGTCCTAATTGGTTCTAATTGAGTCTAATTAGGTCCTAATTGGATCTAATAGGTCCTAATTGGTTCTAATGGATCATATTAGGTCCTAATTGGATCTAATTGGTTCTAATTGAGTGTAATTAGGTCCTCATTGGTCTAATTGAGTCTAATTAGGTCCTAATTTGTTCTAATTGGTTCTAATTGAGTCTAATAGGATCTAATTGAGTCTAATTGGATCTATTTAGTTCTAATTGAGTCTAATTAGGTCCTAATTGGTTCTAATTGAGTCTAATTAGGTCATAGTTGGTCCTAATAGGTCATATTGGTCCTAATTAGTCCAAATTGGTTCTAATTGGTTCTAATTAGTTCTAATTGGTCCTAATTAGTCCTAATTGGATCCTATTGGTCCTAATAGGTCATATTGGTCCTAATTAGGCCTAACTAGTGCTAATTTATTCTAATTGAGTCTAATTGGGTTTAATAGGTCATATTAGGTCCTAATTGGATCTAATAGGTCCTAATTAGTTCTAATAAGATCTAATTGAGTCTAATTGGATCTAATTGGTTCTAATTGAGTCTAATTATGTCCTAATTGGTTCTAATAGGTCATATTAGGTCCTAATTGGTCCTAATTGAGTCTAATTAGGTGCTAATTAGTTCTAATTGATTCTAATTGGGTGGACTAATAGGTCTTATTAGTCTGAATTAGTCCTAATAGGTCCTAATAGGTCCTATTAGGTCCTATTAGGTTCTATTAGGTCCTAATTAGTCCTAATAGGTCCTATTTGGTTCTAATTGAGTCTAATTGGATCTAATTGGTTCTAATTGGTTCTAATTAGTCCTAATTGAGTCTAATTGGTCCTAATTGGTTCTAATTAGTCCTAATTGGTCCTAATTAGTTCTAATTAGTCAAGTAATTGGTTCAATTTGGTTCTAATTAGTTCTAATTGAGTCTAATTGATCCTAATTGAGTTTAAATAGGTTCTAATAGGTTCTAATTAGTTCTAATTGGGTGCTAATTTATTGTAATTGAGTCTAATTGGGTTCTAATAGGTCGTATTAGGTCCTAATTGGTTCTAATTGAATCTAATTAGGTGCTAATTGGTTCTAATTGATTCTAATTTGGTGGACTAATAGGTCCTATTAGTCCTAATTAGTCCTAATAGGTCCTAATTAGTCCTAATTAGACCTAATAGGTCCTAATAGGTCCTATTACGTCTTAATTAGTCCTAATAGGTCCTAATAGGTCCTATTACATCTTAATTAGTCCTAATAGGTCCTAATAGGTCCTTATAGGTCCTATTAGGTCCTATTATGTCCTATTAGGTCCTATTAGGTCTTATTAGGTGCTAATAGGTCCTATTAGGTCCTATTAGGTCCTAATAGGTCCTATTAGGTCCTAATAGGTCCTATTAGGTCCTAATAGGTCCTATTAGGTCCTAATAGGTCCTATTAGGTCCTAATAGGTCCTATTAGGTCCTATTAGGTCCTAATAGGTCCTATTAGGTCCTAATAGGTCCTATTAGGTCCTATTAGGTCCTAATAGGTCCTAATTAGTCCTAATAGGTCGTATTAGGTCCTAATTAGTCCTAATAGGTCTGCAGTTAGGTCTAGTTAAGTCTAATAGGTACAATATCACATTTACATGAATATTAAGACAAGTCTCGACCATCAACTTAAAATATCTAGAGAGAAACATCTTAGACATACCTTGTTTTTGACGATGCTATCTTTTTCATGATTCTTCACGTAGTATTTATTTAGTCTCTTCTGAATAATGTCATGTACTTTTGTTTAGCCTTCTCTTTTTATTTCCCATCACAATTTAGAAAATTATTCCGCGCGAAAATGTCTTCCTTCTCCTAAATGTGAATTATTTTACAACTTTCAGATTTATGAAATGAAAAAAATATACATTTATTTATACCTAATCCTTATTAACTGGAAATGACATAAAAAAGGCTGACATGGGTTTCTATCGAAATTCAAAGTTAACTTTTGATAGAAACTAACTGACTTTCTATCGAAAGTAGTTTAGTAATGACTAAAAATTGCTTTTTTTGGGAAAGTACTTTCGATAGAAAGTAATTTTGATCAAAAGTCAAAAGTTTCGATCGAAAGTACTTTCTATCAAAAGTACTTTCTATCGAAAGTGCCTGGTTAAGGCCATGGTTGCAAGTTTTGAAGAAATTCTAAGAATTTCATGGCTTCGGGCCTCAAACGCACTGATCAAATGGAAGAATAAGAAGACTTCCTTTTGCATACAAAAAGTAATTGGAACTAGCTTTCTAATGATTATATATTTGACTATTTTTTAATTTATTATGTGTATGGTTTTTTACGTTAAAAAAATCTAGGTTTTTTATCAAATATAAACCTCTAAGTTTGACGTTCAATGAAAAATAGTAAAAAAGGGAATTTTTTTTTTGAAAAATAGCAGTGCCCTCCATATTCAAGTCTACTTTCTATTAAAAATAAATAATTTGAAATTCGATAAATACACTATTAGTTATAAGCTATGTAGTCAAGGTATGTCAAAATTATGGTTTAGTAAACTTCAAACGTTAATAAAATATGCAATAATAGTGATAATGTCGTCAAACCAATTGCTTGCCCTCTATATGGATGTTCCAAAACTAAAATTGAAATAATTGCATTCATATCTATTTTACAAAAAAAGTTATTCTCTATGAAAACACTGTTACTATTTGAAAATGACATTTTCAACACCATACCAGTTTTCGTGCGAGAAAGAAAAAAGTATTCAAATAATTTCAAAAATAAAATAAAATATATATTTAGAATCTATACAGAAAATCTTGAAAGACTCTAATTTACTTCATCCTTCGATTTTGAACGGTTTAATGACAACATGCATCCAAATCTGCAAGTTTTTCTCAAAATGTAGAGTTCAATGTCCATTCAGGCAAAAAAGTGTAACCCACTATTGTGGGTTCACCCAAAACCATAGTGACTTTCCATCATCATGACTGAGTCTTCCTCTCTTTTCATCAATGCTCGTTGATCCATTCTTCAGTCATTCCTATTTCCTTGTAAATTTAGTAGCATAGACATATCTTCAAGCATTTAACCATTCAACTAATCCAAATATAAGAACACACATTCAAACGACTATATGAAATACTACAATATATGTATAATATTTGGCAAAAAGGTATTTAAAGTATGTCAACTAATATCTACCCATGGTTTTTGATGGTTTGATTGTACTTATAACATATTCACAAGTTTGAATACTAAAAAGGTATAAAAAATATCTTAGAAATGTTTGAAACAGAGTATAAAAATATCATAAAACAAGGACAAATTATAGACCCATCATTTTCCCCCTATGATCATAATGTTTGTCTTCAAGCATTGATTTATTAGCTATTCTTGTGAATTCTCTTACTTTAGTCTTTCATTTTCTCTTTCTCTTGAGGGTATAATAAAATCCTTTGGTCTTGTCCCTGTAATCCATCCTATAATCCTCTTAAACCTGATCTATCTTTGTAGAATTGACATCATATAGGGGCCACATGAGAATTGGTGGCTGAAATGTAAGAGGACACTAGAGTTCACATTGAATCTACCTCCCTAATTACATATACTTGGGTGCCATGTTTATGGTTGCTTCAAGGTTAAGGGGGCTATGTGGATCTGATTTCTTGAAGGCTTCTAGAAATTTGCTCCACCTATTTCTAGCACTTTCTAAAGCTTGTTGGAAAGTAAAATATGGCAATCCATAATACTCTTTGTAAACCTTCTCTCTAAAAAGAAAAATTTTGTCTCTAGTATCTGCTTTTTTTTTTCCATAAGTAAGATTTAACCAGTCCCTTAATAAAACATTAGGCTTACTGCTTTGAGCCCTTAAGGGTAATTTTTTTGACCTCTCCTGATCTCTGTAAGCATCTAACTATCTCTCATAGTTAGTCTCATTATGCATCCATGGCATTAGATATTTAAGATGTATATCTTCAATATAGAGTAGAGGATTCCAATCAATTTCATCAGGGATAATAAAATTATGGAGGTAAAGTTCAAAAAGTAGATTTTGTTGCCAGGAAGGAATGGATTGGTACAAACCATAGAATTCTTTATCTATTTTAAATTATAAATCCTTATCTTTAATGGTCATCATTAATTGAAACAAAAGAAATTGTTGTTTTAAACATATAGCATAAACCTTGGGAGGAGGCCTAGAGGAAATAATTTGATCAGCCAATGTTAAAGCATGGTTCATTTTTTTCTTTTGCCTTTGCAATTGCTCATTTAAATCCTCTATTTCCTCCCTTTGTTCATCAATTTCTTGTTGCATTTTCTTTCTTTATTCTTTCCAAAGAGTTCTTTTAAACACAAACTGGTTATACAAACTGAAAAGAATAGACTGAAGAGTAGGTGGGTCAAATTCTATGAGTTGAGGCTTCTTGTTCTCACTACAGGTCTTCTCTAGATAATCAGTTAACCAGGTTCTTCTGAAGGGCACAATAAAATTCCTGGGAAAGGAGTGAGCTGAAGCTTGAGCCATTTGAGGTTCTTCTTGCATATTTTCCTAGACTTTTTGATGCATTTCCTCAGAGTCATTCTACTGCTGAAGTGGCTCTTGGTGAGTACTTTCAAGATGATTACTGAGTGATTCATTCAAAGTTTGGGAACTATTTGGAACAATTGTTTGTGCTGGAGAACTATTAGAAATATAATCCATATGTGGTTAAGGGGAAGGTTGATCTGATGAGACAGATAGGTCATCTAGAGGAATATTTGGCACTTTCCCTCTCATTCAGGAGATTCTCTACAATGGAGTCTTTGTAACCTCTATTGTTTTCTTTCTAATAGTTTTCTTGAGTCTCTTTATTGTAGGAGTGGTTGCTACAAGAATTGGCTTCTTTTTCTTATTTCTGGAAACTGTAGGGATTTCAATTTGGTCTTCAACCCCAGGAACTAAAGTTTCTTTATCAATTTTTCTTTTTCCTTTTCTTTGGGCAAAGGTAGATGCATTTTCCACTATAGTAGAGTGAGGTTTAGTTTCCCTAATATTTTCAAGCTCCGGTCCTTGGCTTTCTTTCTTGGCTGTTGGTTGAGAAGGAATATCAATCACATGGATAGGTTGTTCAACAAGGTCATTCTGGGGATGCAAAGTCTTGATTTAGAAAAATACATCCTAGGTTAAGGGAGATACATCCCTAAGTGACCTTTCAACAAGTAATTTAATGAAAGCATGGTGAGTGACAAAGTTGGTTTTTCCTTTTTGGGTTTCTTCTGCACCAATACCCAACATATTATAGAGAAAATTTGGGACATTGACTTGAGAATTATGCCTAACATAACTAAGAAACTTGAAATGATGTGCATGTAAATGAGAGAACCTTCCTTCACAAGTGAGGTACCTTATAATGTGCACTTCTAATTCATCAAATGGGAAGGAAGGGACACATGCTTATAGCCTTGCTTGTTCACCTCAAATGGAGGGTTTGTAGATAGGGTAAATTGGGCCCGAGCTGACATGGCATCATGCTCATATGGATAATGCTCACCAACCATAGGAAATCCTGTCACTTCTGCTATTCGTTCCTCTATTGCCAAAACTATCAGACCCCATACATTTTCTTCTCCTTCTTCAAATGTATTCATGAATTGGGTAGCTACTTCCTCATCAAATTCAGTCAATTTTAGAAAATATTTGATCCACCCACAAACATGAAATCACCTGACGAATTCCACATCTATAAGAAAGATGGTATTAACCACTACTTCATGGTGCATTAACTTCCCACCCATTTCTCCAAACTCTTTCTCAATTCACTCTGCAATTTTTCAATTATTATTTTCTTTGTTCCTTCTGAAATTCCCCAATTCCTCTAATCACCTTTGTAATACCTTGAAAATGAGCTCCTAACTACACCTTTAATTATGAATTAACTTGTAATCTCTATGTTACATCTTTAAAATTATAATAATGGTGCTTGAGGAAAGAGAATTATAGTTTTGAATGGAATTAGTTTTTTTGCAACTTGATTATGTCATTTTAGGGTTACATCAAGTCAGAGATCAAAGATAATTTATAAATTGGAGTATGACACTTATGTGAAACATAAAGGACGTAATAAAATAGAATATAAGTATAGATTTGAAAAGATAGGGAAATCTCTTACAAAAATTTTGAGCACGAAAATAGTAGCCTAGAAAATTAATACACTTCCTTTCCCCATACGTAATTAAGATAAGTGTCCACACTTGTCATACTAAGCATGAGGTAGGAAATAGGTGTAATGCCATATTATAAATAAATACAGTATTAAATATAATAGTCTAAATGTATGAACTAAAAGTGAAAGAGATCAAATTGTTATACCTTCTAAAAGTGAAAGAGGTTGACGAAAATTGAAAACTTCATCAAAAGAACTAGTGTTGAAGATGATCGCATCAACTGACGTGGAGATTATTGAAAGAAAATAAAATACAAATGTTATGACGTGGATAATGGGTGGATGGAAGGTAGAGAAATTGAGTGGAATGGAAATAAGAATATAGAAAATGAATGGAGAAAGAAACTTTATTGAAAATTAAGTGTTTATTATGATCATACCCAATGGAATTTAGGGTAAAGCTGTAGGAAGAAGGTTGGCACTTTCTGTTATAGGAAATACTACTTGTGGTGATTTTGAAGTATTATCACATAATTCCAATAGGAAATGATCTTTTTTCTGTGGCTGATGGTATAGACAAAGTCTATGACCATTTACCAGTAGTTTGAAATGAACAAGATCAATGGTGGATAATTGGACAAATCCATTATCGATGACATGATCAATTTCATAGGGTCCTAGCCACCATGTTTATAACTTGCCAGGTATTTCTTTGAAACATGAATCAAATAATAATGCCCAATCACCTACTGAGAAGCGTTTGTTCTTGATGTGGGAGTTATGCCTCTTTTTTCTCTTTTTCTAGACTATCTCTGTTCTCTACAAGGTAGATTTCCTCATTTCATCCAAACAGTTGAGGTGAAGAAGGTGGTCTCGTTGTGTTGTAGGAAGATCAATGTTGAGATTAAGGGAAGTTTGCAATATTTTATGTTCAAATTCAATGGTAAACATTGCAGTTTTCCATAGGGTATTTCAAAAGGAGTGAATCCTGATGTTGTCTTCCATGTTGTTATGTAATCCTAGACTACTTCTGGAAGGTGCTGCTCCAATCTTGGCGATGTAGTTGAGCTATTTTGGTAAGAATAGCTTCAATTTCACTATTTTGGTTGATGTGAATTGTGCCACTTGATCTATTAATATCTCTCTAGGCACACCATAGGGGGAAAATGTTTCTCCATATAGGAATTCAACCACTTTTTTTGGCGTGCATGCTTCATTTCTTTGACTTCAACTCATTTGGTGACATAGTCGGTGAAAACTAGAATGTAAGATTTTTTAGTAGATAGAGGGTCGATAGGACCAATAGAATCCATGCCCCATTTATCAAATGGTGTGACCAGCACTTGTGGAAATAGAGGCATTTCATCTAACTTTGTAGGATGACCCATCCATTGACATTTATCACATTTCCTGGTATAGTTGGTTGCATCCTTATGAAGTGTAGGCCAGTAATAACTAGTTGTCAATATTTTCATAGCTAACCTTTTAACTACAAAGTGTCTACCATGGGGCTCATCATGACAATCATGAATGATTTCATAAGTCTCATCCTCATGTACACATCTTTGCAATGACTTGGTCTAGACCAATATAAAATTTTGGTCCCAGAGGGCCCCGAAATCAATGTTGGGCTTTCAAATCCGAATGCGGATGGATTTTAATTTGAAATTCATTTAATTATTTTCCCTCCTTAGTTGGTTATTTTGATTGGACCATAATTTGAGGTGAAATTTGAATTATGGGTCCTCACATTACTCTAGGAGCTTCACCTTGGAACCTCTACATAAAGACTCTCATTTGCATTCATTTTAACAACTACACCAAGCAAGACAAAAAAATTTCACGAGCAAGAATCCACCAAGGATACATAATTGATTGAAGCAAGCAAGAAATGGTGAAGTGAAGATGCAAGATTACAAGAGTATGATATAGAAGATCAAGCAATTGTTGATATCAAGCATTTTTGTGAGCACACCATTGTGAACATCTATTTGGAGCAAGAGAGATCCTTTCTTCCTTGATCCACCATTATCAATATTCAAGAATTCAAAGATACAATCATGGGGTAGAAATTAAGGATTATGAGTTTTGTAGGAGTACTTTAGCCTTGGGGGCTTGGTATGCTTTCTTATCTTATTCAAATCTATGCATTGCTTTCTCATACATATTCATGCTAGGGTTTCAATCTAGAGGATTAGATCTTGGCATTACACATTCAATACACACACATATTCTATTACATCCGGCTATTTGTGGAGGTGGAGATCACCAAAATGGGGGTTTTACTAAGGAAAAACCCTATATAGCCACCCCAAAACACCATTTTCAGATATCTACAGTCACTATTTTGAGAACTGAAGTGCAGATCTGAGTACCCTTTTCGTCAAACTTTTAGGATCTACAAACAAAATTTTTGTTAGAGTTGTGTCAGGTCAAGGATGACCTTCAGTGAGGGGTAAGATTGTGCCTTGGGGTAAGATTGTGCTCCATTATCTAGGTCAAAGTTGACCTGATTCCAGAGAGACAAAAGTTTTTTGGGTTTTCTCTGTTATGGATCGGGACCAAAAAATCGCAACATACAAAACCCATAAAAATTTTCTCTATGGAATCAGATTGACTTTGACCTAGATAGTGGGGCACAATCTTACCCTAGGGCACAATCTTACCCCTCATTGAAGGTTTTCCTTGACCTAAAATAGCTCTGACATAAATTTTGTTCGCAGATCCCAAAAGTTTGACAAAAAGGGTACTCATATCTGCACTTCATATCTCTAAACAACGACTGTAGATATCTAAAAATGGTGTTTTGAGGTGGCTATATATGGTTTTTCCTTAGTCAAACCTCCATTTTGGTTATATCCACCTCTACGAATAATCAGATGTAATGGAATATGTGTGTGTATTGAATGTGTAATGCAAAGATCTAATCCTCTAGATTGAAACCCTAGCATGAATATGTATGAGAAAGAAATGCATAAATTTGAATAAGATAAGAAAGCATACCGAGCCCCCAAGGCTAAAGTACTCCTACCAAACTCATAATCCATAATTTCTACCCCATGATTGTATCTTTGAATGCTTGAATATTGATAATGGTGGATCAATGAAGAAAGGATCTCTCTTGCTCCAAATAGATGTTCACAATGGTGTGCTCACAAAAATGCTTGATATTCTATATCATCCTCTTGCAATCTTGCATCTTCACTTCACCATTACTTTCTTGCTTCAATCAATTATGTCTCCTTGATAGATTCTTGCTCATGAAATTGCTTGGTCTTGCGTGGTGTAGTTGTCTAAAATGAAGGAAAATGAGAGTCTTTATATAGAGGTGCCAAGGTGAGGCACCTAGAGTAATGTGATGACCCATAATTCAAATTTCACCTTGAATTATGGTTTAATCATGATAGCCAATTAAGGAGGGAAAACAATTAAATTAATTTCAAATTAAAACCCTTCCACATTCGGATCTGAAAGCCTGACATTGATTTTAGGGCCCCCCTGGACCAAAATTTGAAAAGGGGGATCAAATCCCAAAGGATGTCAAAGAAGACCTCAACTCTGACCTAGGTTAGAGATGACCTTGACTATGACCTTAGTTAGGGTTGACCTTGACCTTGACCAAGGGGTTCAGATCTAGCTAGAATAGAAAACATAAGGTTCTAGGGGTGCCCGAAGACCTAGAAATGATGACAGAATAGGGAAGATTACTAGAGAGAGGCACAAAGTCCTATGATGAACATGATTAAGACTAGGAGGACCTATGTCTAGGTCCTACCTAGAAAATAGATCCACAAAGAAGAGAAATTCAGGATAATCCTCGGGATCCTAACCATAATTTCACCTAGAATGAAGGAATCAAGTGCAAAATGCATCCTAAATGCAAGTCTATCATGATAAATGCACTAAAAGAGGGTACTAAACCTATCAAGATGGAAGTGCTTCCATTCTAAGATGATAAAAATATATTATCAATCCAAGAAAATTGAAAACTTTTCTCACCAAGGAATTTTCTTTCCTTGGGAGAAAAATATGTAGGCATCTTGTCAGCTACAAGGTAGTTAGCTATATCAACATACCATGGTCTTTGGACAATAATATAAAACAAATGTTCATCAGGGAATGCATCATTAATTACAAAAGTGTCATTGTTATCATTTTGGAGCATTGATAAATAATCAGACACAACATTAGCTCTACCTAGATTGCCAACGATAGTTATATCAAATTCCTGTAGCAGCAAAAGCCATCTTGATAACCTTCTTGAGATTGAAGGTTTGTTTATAAGATATTTTATAGCTTCATGGTCACTATGAAAAAATATTGGGTATCATGTAAAATAATGATGGAACTTTGCATAGATGAAAACCAACAACTCCTTTTTAGTGACTATAAGATTGAGCTCTGGTCCACGTAAACTCTTGCTAATATAATAAATGGTATGTTCAAGGTTATTGGCTTTCTGACCTAAGATTGCTCCTATTGCATAATCAAAAGAATTAGTATGAATATGGAAATGTAAAGACCAATCAAGTCCTCTAAGAACTGGTGCTATAGTAAGAAGGGATTTGAGCTACAACAAAGATTCCTCACAGGTTGGTGTCCATGTGAACTTTGACTCATTTGTTAGCAATGTGTATAATGGACTGGCTATTTGACTAATTTTTTTAATAAAATGCCTATAATTTAACTAGCATGTCCTAAAAAGGATGTAACATCTTTTTTGTTTGTAGGTATAGGCAATGTAAGAATTACCTTAATTTTTGTAGGGTCCACTTGTATTCCAGTTTATGAGATGAAGTGTCCTAGCACAACTCATTGCATCATTATAAAATATTTTTATCTATTTAGGGACAATTTATTCTCTTTACATCTGATCAACACTTTTTCTAAGTTCACCAAAGCTTCATCAAAAGTAACACCAAATAAGGTGAAATCATCCATGTAGATTTCCATTCAATCATGTGAGATATCAGCAAATATGTTGATAAAAACCCTTTGAAATGTTGTTGGAGTATTATATAAACCAATAGGTAACAAAGAATAGGAATATGTTCCCAAAGGACATGTAAATGTTGTCTTTTCTTGATCCTCTAGAGCAATGTTGATCTGGTTATATCCACTGTATCCATCAAGAAAAGAAAAGTACTTTTTACTAGCTAAGGTACCCAGAACTTGATCAATGAATGGTAAGGGAAAATGATCCTTATTTGTAGCATTGTTAAGTTCTATGTAGTCCACACATATTCTCCATTTACCTCCCTTTTAGGGATAATTACCAAAGGAGAAACCCATTTGTTGTTTGAGATTGGATAAATAAAACTAGCATTCAACAATTTCTCCAACTCAGTCTTTACAATTTCTCTCAAGACAAGGTTAATTCTTCTCTGATGTTGGTAGAGTGGTAAACTATCTTCATTGATATGGATTCTATGTGTATAGAACTTTGGGCTCTATATTTTCATATCTCCATAATCCCATGCAAAACATTTCTCATGATTACAAAGGAGTTGAGTCAATAGGGATAATTGTGATGATGATAGTTTATTGTTGACATGTAGGTTGTAACCAGGTGAGAGCTCCACCCAAGTTGTTAATTCAAGCATTGATACTTTAGGTATAGGAGGTGTGGATATCTCACAAGGTAGTAATTGATGGATAAAATTAGGTTCAAGAGAAAGAACATAGTCCTCATAGGTTGATAACTACAAAAACAAAATTTTTAAAGATATCTTTTTTCTGTAACACATTCTTTGGTAAGAATTATTTGAATCACATCATCATATTCTTGAAGTTGCAAGAAATATTTTTTGTGTAACAACATAAGTTCAGAAATAGAGTTAATATCTTCCACCCCATCTCCTAAATTAGGCCAAATAGGAGTACTTAAGTCTAGTTGAGGTTGGGCTAGGGGATATAAAGACAACTTCTTAATTGTTTAGCCATCTGAAATGGTCATGTTACCTAAACAACAACTTATATTGGCATCATCTATGGCTAACCAAGTGATCTAAATAGTGATGAGAAATTGTCAAAGAGAGAGAGAGAGAGAGAGAGAGAGAGAGAGAGAGAGAGAGAGAGAGAGAGAGAGAGAGAGAGAGAGAGAGAGAGAGATCTCAACCTTCCTATCCTCTATATTTTCCCTTACCCTCTTTCATGCCCTCTCTCTCTCTCTCACACACACACACACACACACAAACACACACACACACATATGCTTTCTCCCACCTTCCTACCCTCTCTCTCTCTCTCTACCCTCTATATTATCCCTTATTACCCTCTTCACCACCTCTCTCTCTCTCACACACACACATATGCTCTCTCCCACCTTCCTCTCTCTCTCTCTCTCTCTCTCTCTCTATATATATATATATATATATATATATATTCCCTTATTACCCTCTTTCACCCCCTCTCTCTCTCACACACACATATGCTCTCTCCCACCTTCCTACCCTCTATATCCCCCCCCCCCCCTCTCTCTCTCTCTCTCTCTCTTTCCACCTTTGTACCCTCTATATTTTACCTTATTACCCTCTTTCACACCCCCTCTCTCTCTCTCACACACACACACACATATGCTCTCTCCCACCTCTCTCTCTCTCTCTCTCTCTTCATACCCTCTATATTTTCCCTTATTACCCTCTTTCACCCTCTCTCTCTCTCTCTCTCTCTCTCTCTCTCTCTCTCTCTCCTCTCTCTCTCTCTCTCTCTCTCTCTCTCTCTCTCTCTCTCTCTCTCTTTGTACCCTCTATATTTTCCCTTATTACCCTCTTTCACCCTCTCTCTCTCTCTCTCACACACACATATACTCTCTCCCACCTTCCTACCCTCTATATTCTCTCTCTCTCTCTCTCTCTCTCTCTCTCTCTCCACTTTTTTATTTCTTGCAAAGGGTGTACGTGCTATAGAGCGCTAGTGCTATGTAAGACTATGCATGTTATGCTCTATCTCTCTCTCTCTCACCACTTTTTGTTTCTTGCAAAGGGTGCATGTGCTATAGCATGCTAGCGCTATGCAAGACTATGCATGTTACGCTCTCTCTCTCTCTCACAACTTTTTTGTTTCTTGCAAAGGGCGCACGTGCTATAGCACACTAGCGCTATTCAAAACTATGCATATTACACTTTCTTGTTTTTTGCATAGGGTGCATGCATGTTAGCTTTTTGCATAGCACGTACGCCCTATAGGGCACACGTGCTTCAGTGCGTACGTACTATGGCCATTTGGGGACAAAAAAGGTTAGTGGCACCATTTTGGTCCCCCATATTTGTGCATATACCCATTTAGGGTTAGCATTTAGGTCCAAGATTTAGCATTTATGATGAGGGTTTACCATTTAGGTTTATGGTTTAGCTTAATATTTAGGATTTAGGGTTTAACATTTAGAATTAGGGTTTAACAATTAAGTTTAGGATTAGGGTTTAACATTTTGGATCTATGGTATGATTAGGGTAAGGGTTTTGTTAAGGTTAAATTTTTACTAGGGTTAGGATTTTGTTAGGGTTAGGGTTAGGATCACGGTTTAGAATTTAGGATTATGGCTAAGATTATACTTAGGGAGAGGTTTTAGGATTAGTTTTAGGATTAGAGTTAAGATTAGGATTAGGGTTAGGATTGGGATTAGGTTTAGGGTTAGGATTAGGATTAGGGATATGATTGGGATTATGATTGGGTTCAGGGTTTATATCATGGTTAGGATTAGGGTTTAGGATTTATATCATAGTTAGGATTAGGGCTTGGGTTAGGGGTGTTAATAGGGTGAGAGTTAAAATTATGGTTAGAGTTAGAAATATTATTAAGGTTAGGACCAAGATTAAGGTTCTGATTACACCTTGGTTAGGGTTTAGATTAGGCTCTTTTCGGATTAATATTAGGGTTTGGGTAGGCTGGATGTTAGGCTTAGGGTAAAGACTATGGTTATAGACAAGATAAAATTTTGGTTAAGGTTCAATTAAGGATATAGTTTTAGTTCAATTAGTGTAATGGTTGAAGCATAATTAGGGTTAGAGTTAAGGTTAGGTTAGGGTTAGAATTAAATTAGAGGGAAATATTTGAGTTATAGTTAGGGTTGTAGTTAACTATACTTAGGTTTTGATTATGGTAAGGGTTTGAATATGGATAAGGTATGCTTATACTTAGGGATAGAATTAAAGTTCAATTAGAGCTAGAGTTAGGGTTATGATTTAATTTTATTAGAATTAGGGTTAAGTTGAGTGTTAGATTTCAAGGATTATTTTATTTGGATTTTATATAAGTTAGGATTTAGGTAGGTTAAAAATTAGGGTGATAGTTTAATTTGGTTTTGTATAATGGTTAGGGTTAAGTTTAGGGTTTAATTTATCAAGTGACCCTATTTTTTAAATCTTAGTTCTAGGGTTAGGTTCATCTTGAATTTTAATGTGTAATATGATATAGAGTTAAGGTTGGGGTTCAATCTAGTTTTTCAAGGTTTATGGTTTCTATTTATTCAATAGGTTTTCTCCTGAACTAAGATTGTAGGTATAAAGTTTAATTTGACTTAATATTTAATTAAGATCAGGGTTAGGATTGCAATTTTTTTAAGGTTAATGTTCAATTTGGTTTAGTTTTGAAGTAAAGTGTCAATTTGGTTTACGGTAATATTTCAAGTGACCTCTTAGTCATTTTTTGTTTCTTCTTATAGGTTATGTTGTTCTTTTAAGCATTAATTCAAAAAATGATCACAAATTAAAATTTGAAGTATCTAATATGGTCCCATAAATCTTGGACTTTCTCATATTTTTTTATAATCTTTATAGCAGCATTTATAATTTAATCATATCCATAGATTGAATTTATCTCACCCTCTAGTCTCACAATTTTATTTTTACAATAATCACCCCAACCTAGTTTATTGATCACATTAAAATTTCCACGCTCTCCACTAATTCAAAAATATGGCCTCCCATGACATGGAATTATTGCAAGATTTGCATAAAAAAGATTTGTTGAAAATGTCATTGAAATATTTTAAACCAAATTCTTTTGCATCATTCTCCCTACTTTAGGCAGGATGTTTTGCACATTACAAAATGATTGAGAAATGATAGACATGGCAGTTGAAGAGGATTTACAAACTTTAAAGCTAATGGAAGCAAGGACACAACCTTACTTAGCAACCCTTTTTAGCATCCTCCTTGCGTTTGCTAAATGCAAGCATGAAACCCCTTCTTTTTGTGATACATAAAAATGAATTACAGATTAAATCATAAATACTCTCTGCACAAAAAATATATACGATTTTGAAACTAATAATCAAATTTAATAAATAAAATAATATGGTGGCATAGCCCTCCATATTTTTTTATCAAACATTCAAAACCAAATATAATAGTAGAAATTAAATGTTAAATATGAAAACTATATAAAATAAAGTATCAAAACTATACCTTAAAGATTTTCCAATTTTAAATAAGGAACACGAAAGATTTTTTACCATTTTAAACCATTGCAAATGAATAATTTAAATAATCTAAATCTCAAAAAATATGGTGGCATTGCCCTCCATATTTAAATTTAATTCTAAATATTAAAACTAAATATCAAATGAAAGAATGATAAAAATATAAATCTAAAAGAAATATAAATCCAAATCTAACTCTAAAACTAAATCTAAATCTTAAAGTATTAAAAAAAAATCTTAAAATTTTTCTAGTTTTAATTAAGGTAGAAAAAATATTTTTCACCATTCTAAACCATTCTAAATGAGTAATCTAATTAATCTAAACCAGTATAGCGATCCATATTTAAATTTAAATCTAAATATTAAAACTAAATATCAAATGAAATAATAATCTAAATCTAAATCTAAGAGAAATCTAAATCTAAATCTAACTCAAACTCAAACTAAAATTAAATCTAAATGTAAAAAAATCTAATTCTAAATCTAAAACTAAAAATCTTAATCTAAAACTAATTGTGGTCTCTTTTTGGACGTTAATAAATTTGTCTTATCTTATCATATCTTATATAAAAAACAAATTATTAAATATAAAATAACTAGCATCGCATGCTTTTGTGCATGCAACAGTGGGCCGATAGGAAATTCGATTTAAAAAAATGAGAATATGACCATTAATAATGTAAAGAAAATTAATTACATCCAAATTAATCAAAAACCTTAAAAAATTTATCAATCCCAAATTTTTACAAACATGCTCAAAGTGTAAAAGCTAATAATGAAATTGAAGATATTTTTTTACTATAAAATTCACAAAAATCACTTGTTTTCTTTATTAAAAAACTTACTTTCTAAAATGACTTTTAACAGTGAGGAAATATTTTTTATAGTGTTAATATTATTATTGATTTATATATTTGTTTGAAATATTTTATATTAAATTAGTTTTTTTAACTATACTTTCTAGTTTAAAATAAATGCATCTATTATAAATGCTTAAATACTATTTTTTTTTCTTTTATTAGTTTTTCTTTCTAAAAAGGTTTTTACTATTAATTATGAAAAGGGATGTATTTTACTATAAATTCTAAAAATTTAAGATTTTTCTTTATCATATTTTATTTCTAGAATACCAAAAATAAATAAGAATTTTTTTATTTTAAAAACTATTTCTCTCATAAATTTTAAATTTATTTTCTTTTTTCAAATATTAATAATTATGATATATTTTCTAATTTTATAAAATATTTCTATTTTATAAAATCTTTATTATATTTTCTTTTCTAAATTTTTTGACCTTTTTAAAATATAAAAATATATTTTACAATTTTGGAAAAATCTAACTTCTATTCTTTGTCAAGAGACTTTAGATTCATAAAATAAAGTTATCAATATCATAAACATATTATATGGCAGTGATTTCATGTCACATTAGTTTTAACAATTTATGGAGCACAACAATTCTATGAACTCCAAACTAACATAATATACAAATTAAATTATTTGTGAGTAGTTCTTCAACCAATTAAAACATTACATTCCAAAAGTTCATTAAAAGATAACATTGCATGACTTCATACAAGAGAATGTTCACATATATGAAAGAAATTCTAAAATTAGATACCTATCAAATGCTATTTTACAAGTTTTTAAGTACAATTATTTGAAATTGTTTTTATGGTATCAATTTTATCAACATGGAAGGGGTTATAGAAAATGGTGGTCTCCTTACTGAATGTTATTAGAAAATTGATGCACTGTGTCAATAATGCTTCCATGGCTTATGTTTTTAAAAGAAATATAGATAACAAAAACCTTTCAAAGTCATAAAAAATATAACTGTTGGGTATCACCATTAATGTTGTACATGCATATTTTCTTTATGGATACCATAAGATTTCAATAATATCTGCCATTATTTTTATGAAAAATATTAAGACAAACCAAATCCTGCAACCCATAATTATCTCCATAATATTTTAGATTCAAATATTAGTGGCAGACAAAATTCTAGAAAACATTAGACAAAAATGTCTCCTTCAATCTAGAAGAAAATGGACATCAAATTTTACTAATAATTTTTCTATTACTTAGGAAACTTCTTAGCTTAATAAAAAATAGAATACCATAAACAAATGTACCAATAAAAAAAAAAATCCACTAAGCTCACAAAAAATCTTTGAGCTGGAACATGAAGCATAACAACCCCCATAGCCAAAAAATTTGGTGCCATTCAATTATTCTTCTAAATCATGGTATCAAGTCTTGGTGCAGTGAAAGTGTATCAAAACTTTGTCTCTGCTATGAAAAATAATAGTTCATTTCTACAAAACATAAATGCATAAAGATTTGAAGTGATGAAATGATGAAAGGATTATGTTATTTGTAGATAAGGATGATACTTAGGTTAACTTAAACTATCTATAAATAAACTCAACTAAAAAATAGAAACTTATCATTTTAAAATGTGGAGTATATATTTATAAATAATTTAATTTAATTAAAATAAATTATCATTGAAATTTTTCTAAAATAGAACTTTTATTTAATAAAAAAATGGGAAGGACTACAGAAGGGCTGACAATTTTCCGACAGAAGACTGATAATTTTCCGGTAGTTTTATTTTATTTCGAGAAGCAAAGCTCCCACAAATGGCCTATTGGCTAAAAAATATCACCTTGATATTTGGTTGGTTGCTTGCTCTTGAAATGGACTTCCTACAAATGAAATGAGGAGACACCCTTTTATGATTAGAGAGTGTCTCTTCATATTCCCTAAAAGGTGCCTTTTCTAATTCTTTTGCCTCTTTAAATTTCACAAAAAAATATAAAACACTCCAAAAAATTTAAATTTTTAACTTATTATTCATCCATGTGGCACTCCTATTTTTTCGAATCATATTTTTTCGAACCCCATTATTTCCACCTTGCCATTTGGCTTCCTATTATTTCAATCAGCTATTATTTTCTACCTTGGCATTGGAATTTATGATTTATTTAAATTTATAATTTTGTAACTTATTTATTTTATTTAATAGATTTTATTGTACAAATTAAATATTAAATATAAAAAGTACATAAAATAAAGTATTAAAACTAAATAAGGAAGAAAAAAGATTTTTCACCATTTTAAACCATTGCAAATGAATAATCTAAATAATCTAAATCTAAAGCAATATGACAACATTGCCCTCCATATTTAAATTTAAATCTAAATATCAAATAAAATATTGATCAAAATCTAAATCTAAGAGAAATATAAATATAAATATAAATCTAACTCTTAAACTAAACTAAATCTATATCTTGAAGTATTAAAACTAAATCTTAAAGATTTTCCAATTTTAATTAAAGAATAAGAAATATTGTTTACCATTTTAAACCATTCTAAATGAATAACCTAAATAATCTAAATCTAATCTAATATGACGATATTCCATAATTAAATTTAAATCTAAATATTAAATGGAAAAATGATCAAAATCTAAATCTAAGAGAAATTTAAATCTAAATCTAACTCAAACTCAAACTAAATATAAATGTAAAACTAAAACTAAATCTAAATTTTAAACTAAAACTAAAATTATATAAAAAAATAAATTATTAAACTATGCAAAATAAAAATATCACCTTGAACAATCTAAATAATCTAAATCTAACACATCATGACAACATTCCCAAACTAAATCTTAAATATTTTCTAGTTTTAAATAAAAGAAGAAGAAATATTTTTCACCATTCTAAATGAATAATCTAAATAATCTAAATTTTGTTTCCTTTGCTTACTCTTAGACACAGAGATTGAGACTTAAATTTTTAAGCAGGACAGTCTTGCATTTCTCGCTCTTAGAAATGCTGGAAAGGTGAAAATGAGCAAGAAATGAACACTGAGAAACTCAACGTCGAGTTGAGCAAGAACCAAAGTTCTATGGCAGAGTTGGAATGGTATAAAATGCTTTGTAAGGATAAAAACATTGTCTATTATGATGCTTTCAAACAGCAGGATGACAAGCAAGGCATTCATGTAGATATGGACATCGTTGGCAAGGAAGAGAATCACGAATTGCCTAGTGACTTCCAAACCAGAAATAAATGTTGGCACTGCATATAGAAGAGTTGTAGAGCCCTTGGACATATAAGGGAAACAAAAGCTATCTTTCAGTTATGAGGCTTTATTGACAAAATGAATTACTAAATGGTTATGCACGGACTAGAAAAATAAAATGAAAGTCGTGAACTAGCTACTGTGCGATCATGCTCTATGGTGGAAGGGTTTACAATATGTTTGAATAATGATCTACTTACATGTCCTATCAAAAAGCTTAATGGAAATTCTACAGACAAACAGGGTATCGTAGTAAAACTTTTTTTATAAACCCATCTTCCTAATCGAATAAATATTGGATTTAACAGTGGATACCTGCCAATATGTTTGAAGCTCCCAGCCCTTGTCTATTTTGCATTTCTCTCATTGATCCCCTGAAATACTCATCCAATCTCCCTACAATATCAATCCATTCTTCCTTTTCCATAGTCCAGCTAGGCATCAATTGGGCTCTCTGGAACTAACATGCAACTGAAGCACGAGCATTAAAAAAACAAGTGAAGCCCATTCACCATGAAACAGAGCACTTCTTCAGGGCTTCCCCATAATTCGACCAAGCACACTCACAACAATTCTACCATCGCACATTGAAATGACACCCACTCAACATGCATTTCCAATTAACCAGAATGTTAAAACTTTCAGCAAACGCAATCCAAATGGATACAAAATGCCTCACCTCTTGATCCACCATTAAAACTCATTTTTGAAGATGAATTAATGCAACAGTCAACCACACTAAAATAGAGCAATGCCACCACTACCCATGACCAACAACTCCTACAAGAATTAACCAAAACACCCAACCACACTAAAACATAGCAATGCGACCACCACCCATGACCAGCAACTCCTCCAAGAATTAACAAAAACACTCAATATGCAATTCCAATCAACCAAAACATTAAAACTTTCATTAAATCCAATCCAAATGGATACTGGATCCACCGTTAAATCTCATTTGAAGCTCAAATAATGCATCCTGGCAGACATTTGAGTGTAATGATGATCCAAAAGATTAAACCTCATTTGAAGTTCGAATAATGCACCCCGGCAGACATTTGAAAGTCAAATTCATTGCAGATGCTCACTGATAGATTTTCTTGCAGACAGCTGATACTATTTCAGTCAGCCCAAATCAATCACCTATTACAGTTAACGTTCTTGAAGAATCAATGCAGCCATGAGATTTCCAGCGTCCTTTTCCCCTTCCTCCTTTTCAATCTCCTCCGTCGCCATCGCCATTGACAGTTAACAATTAACATTGAAATTCTGCACAAACCACAAATTTAACAGTCCACCCTCGCCATTGACAGTTAACAATTAAAACAGTTCACCATCAACACCAATATTTGTTGAAAAACGAATCATCTCCAACGGTAACATGATTTTTAAATTCAACGGTACAATATTTGTTTTCTTTGATTGGTAACATGATCTTTTCTAAATTTCGGAATGCTTTTTTTTCTCAAAACTAATATGGAATGCTTTTTCGAACACTAAATATAAATTAACAAACTCTAAAATTTTATTTTTAAGTTACTCATTTAGTTGAAAGTAAATCGGAAAATAGACTAAAATCAATTAAATTAATTAATTACAAGATGATATAGAAATAAAAGTTAATTTTAAAAGAAAATTAATTGAGAAAAGAAAGGTTGTGAGGCTTAAAGTTTCAATAAAAAAATTTATTGGTTGCGAATTATTGAACCTAAATTATTCACAAATTTTAAATTTAGGTGAAGAATTCAATCTAAATTTCAATAAAATTATAATTGAGTTGACAGAATAAAATCAAATAATATAAACAAAAATATTTTAAATTTATTTCAATTTGTATGTTAAATAGTTGATTATTAAAACTAAAAAATATTTGTGCATGTCTTACATAGCATACATAGAAAACTTCCTATAAACATTAGTATTCCACATCACTTAGGATTTGATTTAATTTAGAAACAATTTGATCAAAAACATAGGTTTATTCATCAATACTATTTTGATTTAATTTAGTTGTAGAAAGGTAGTCTCCATCGTCATTAATTTTTTAATTTAATTCAACACATCAAATGTATATCATCATAAGTATTTAAGATATGCACAAATATCATGTTTGACATCTATTCTTTGATTATTGTTTGTTAAACTAAATAAAAATCCAGTCAAGATGATGGAGATCATCCTTTCACTTGAAGTATCACATGAATATCATTTAACATAGTCTTAAGAAATACTATGATATGTATGCACAATGAGGAAACAAAAAGGGAAAGTAGATAAGGTGATAGCAACAATTGTAGATGTGACTATGATTTTACCCTACTACTTGCCCTACAAGTACAACTAGCACGTTTAAGACAATAGGGTCAATTTTAGTCATGGAAGAAGATTGTGAGGCTGAAGAAGATGAAGATGCAAGAGTTGTGGTAAACGAAGAGGGAGATGGGATGCTCAATACCCTTGTTTTGGCACTTTTTGCTGGTGCTATATAGTTACTACAGAGGTTAATGAATCCCTTATTGATGTTGATTCTTACTATTGGTTGGAAATGGAAGGAGATTTGTCTCTATCTATTAGAATTTTCTCTCCTTTCAATAAAAAATGATTTGTGGATGCAGTGGATTATCTATATGATGATGATGATGATAATGAAATCCTCCTCAATATCCTTTTTGAAGTGGTTCAAAGTAGGAAATGTTTGTTGCAAATTTTGAGGCAAAAAATACTTGATAGGGGATGTATTGTCTTAAAATGGAAGCACTTCCATGATAAGAGCATTTAGCCCTCCGAGTGAGTGGTCTAGGTCATGTCAAGCGTCTCGAAGCAACCCTTTTCTTGGATCTAAATTGTTCTCCTCATTTTGCATCTATTTGTCCCTTATTTCAGTATATATTTGCATTTCCTGGCATTCTAGGCTGTGGTCGTGAGGTTTTTGACCTCAAGGTCAAAGTTGACCTTGATGGTCAAAGTTGACCTCAACCCTGACGTAGGTTGGGGTCAACCTCGACCTTGACCTAGGGCAGAGTTGACCTCATCCTTGACTCCCAATCCAAATTTCAAATTCCCATGATTTCTGGGTGTCGAGTTTCGGAGATATTTATTTTCCCACCTTCAGGTTAGCCATTTCGGGTTTCGGAATGGTAAATCCTCAAACTGCATTTAATGTGGGCCCATTTCTATGGATTAAGGTTAATTGAGATTTAATTCTCCAATGTTGGCCTTCTCTAGAGATTTGTGCCCTAGTTCACTATAAAAGGAGGCCTTCCTCTCTCATTTTATCCATCAAGTTTTGCATCTCATTCATTCATGCATCAAACACTCTCAAGGAGACATTGGTGATCAAGTTTTGGCAATCAAGTTCTCTTTCAACCAAGATGAAGCATTCCATTCAAGTCTTCTTCTCCATCCAAATTCTCCATTGAAGATCAAGGATTCAAGCATTTAAGCCATTGAAGGGATTTGGTTCAAGCATTCAAGATTCATCATTCAAACCCTAGATCTAGCCATCATGGTGGTGTGATCTTCCTTCAAGATCCTTTGTTCATCTTCTAGATCCATTCATTCTTCTATCAAGGTGGATTCCAAGCATACAAGCATGAAGGTTTTGTGTTTACTTTCATGGTTTTGATTTACATTTGCCATTGTTGTGTTCAAGCTTTTATATCAATATACTTGTTTACATTCAAAATACAATTGCATATCTATCAAATTGCATAGCTTCATTGTTAGGTCTATTTCTACTACTTGCTAGCATTCTCATTTCAATTTCAATATCAAGGTTGATTCCAAATTGGGGTTTGACCAAGGCAAACCCCTCAAAAAAACAACAAAAACCCTCTTTTTCTTATAGGTACAAGTGCAAAATTTTGGATCTGAGAGTAGATTTGGATACCCTTTTTGGAAAACTTCTGGGATCTATGAACAAAGTCAGAACCAACCTTCAAATAAAGAATATAGCCTTTGACCTTTTATGAGGGTCAAATACTACCTGCCATTGAAAAGATAAAATATTTCTAGGGTTTCTTTGTCTCGGCATTTCCAGTCCGAAACAGGTTGTAGAATTGCTTGAAAGTACACACAGACATCAGAAATTGGCATTTTCTAGATTTTCCCTATTTTGAGGTTAGTACTTGTATTTCAATTATTTCAGATTTCAAGCACAATTGTCCATAGGGAAATATAGGATTTTTCTCTCTCTTTCATATTCTCCATATATTGATTTGATTGTACATTAACCTTTTGGTTGATCAAATTGGATCTCTCCTTTGGGAATTTGGATTTAGGAGTGGATCTCATATTTCCCACACACATTACATTGAATTTAGAATAGATCTAGTTTATGCTCTTGGATTTTAAATTCAAAAATACAAAAAAAAAATCTATATAGTCACTAAAATCCAAAAACATTTCTTGCATTACATTTTACTATGGAGATTGTTAAGATGCTTTGGTGTGTTGTCATGTTCTTTATTACCCTTCTTTTTGCATCTCTTTATAATACCTATGATGTTTATGAGAGTATCATTCACTTCATTATGTTTATGATCCTTCACTTTTCTCTTGCCTGTGCTTTTGTGAAGTTGACCGACACTAGTCTGCCTACATTCAAAACTTTTATTAAAGATTTATGTGGTAGTCTTATTAATCTTTTGGATTATGTGAAGAATTTGGTAGATGATACACTATCTCTTAATCTTCCTAATCCTAATCAATCATAATCTTCCTAATCCTAATCCGATACCTAATTCTCCATCTGTTCATCCTCGCTCTTCCCATACTTATGATGGGATTCATGCTATAGTTTAGGTTGCGGATGTGAAAGATTTATTTGATTTACCTTCTCCTCTGATTCATGATGATATTAAAGGAAAGGGTAAAGAAACTTCTTCAAAACCTATTATCCCACCCTATACAACCTTTACTCATGAAAATGATAAACAATCACCTCCTCTAGAAGCTTTACATAATATGTACACTACTATATATAATATGGTGACTAAAGAAGGTTATAAAGGTTTAGGGCTAGGAGTTAATGAGCATGGTATTAGGTTTCCAGTTCATATATCCCCTAAATCGGATATGTATGGTGTTGGTTGTTCAAAATCTCAAGTCAAGGTAGGTGATGTTAAACATCGTCCTCCTCTTCACATTCTTCTCCCCACACCTATCTTGGATAACCCTAATATTCGTCAAGACGTGGCTGAGAAGGTATATGTTGAGCTAATGAATTCCAAGAAAGAAATCTTTAGACCTATGCCGATAGATCCTTTATACTTGAATATAAATTCCTTTTCATTATAGCAACACACATTTACTTGCTGATTGTAAACATTTCAAGTTATATGTTAGAGAAAGAGATGCTTTAGGAATTATATCTCACTCTTGTGCAGTTTTAAAATTCCTTCATAATTTTGATATAGGGGATTCCCCCTCTTATGATATAATGTAGATGTTCTTCCCCTCTTGTCTCATGACTAGGGGGCAAGATGTGTATCTTCATCTAGTCTTCTAGGATCCATTAGGCTTTTAGTATATATATTATGTCTCGAGCTTAATTGGTATTCTTTCTCTCCTATTTTTCTATGGCTTTGCATTATGTTTTTAATCCTCCATAGAATCTATTTCTTTTCAAGATATCTTTTCTAAGACATTCATTTTGCGAAAGTATCCCTTGTCTCTATCCCTGGGGGGAAAGGTACATCTTTTTCTTTTGTCTAGGGAATTTATTTCCTTAGCTTAGTGGTATTCATTTATATTGCAATATTATTTCAACATATTGATAGATGTTTTGACTATGGATAACCTTTCTTATATGAGAAGGTGTTGACCTAAGTCATCACCTTTTTCTCTATTTTGCAAATTATATTCTTTATAAACTCTCACCCTGGCTTTGGTGTTAGAAGTTGTTTCCCTTGTTTCAAAGATTCCTCTTGCTCTTGTTTGTAGGGAGCTTGATGATTGAATCTTTATTCTCATCTTTTGAAAGATGATATTTTATTTAAAGTACTCCTCTTTGGTGGGGTTCTTGTTGATAAGATATCTTTCTTTGAGGATCCTTTTTCCATGAGTCACCTATTATTTTCATGATTATCTATATTCGTGGATGTAGGGGTCAATAACCCTTGCTAAGGATATCGTGTACATTGTTGTAAACAAGATATCTCCTTGCATTGTGAAGTAGGTATCCTCTTCCATCTTTGTTCCTACACTTGGGGGGCAAGGATGCCATCTCCTTCTTTTTTGTCTTTTTGGGATGCACCTCTTTCCTTGGTTAAGCAATATCTATCTATTATGTCATATCCAATCATACATGAAAATTTTGGTTTGCATTGAGGATATATGTCCTTGATAACAACCTCTTTTGTTGTTTGACATTAGGTTTCCATGGTTGATATATCTCTCACCTTGGAAACTGAACAACGTGTTATCCCTCGCAAGGGTTAATTTTTCAATTCTTGCATGATATCTCTTTGCATTCATCCCTTCCATGGCCTCATAGGAGCTGTGACCTTCTTGGCTTGGACTAGGTGTTTTTTGTGGATATTGTCTTGATTTTGAGGAAGACCTTATCCTTGTTATATCCATTCCCTAACATGTCAAAATAGTATATTTTTTCCATATTAAGGAGGGAGGCATATATAGGGTCTCCCTTGTACTATATTTTTTTATTTTTACATGCTAAATCTTCGAAGGTAACACACATAAGTTGCTAAATTTTGAAAAGACATGCATCTATATGCTAAATCTTCTGAAGGTAACACACATAAGTTGCTAAATCCTAAGGAAACACACATTTTTCAAATAATTTCCATATGCTAAATCTTGGAAGGTAATGCACATAAGTTGCTAAATCCTGAAGGGACATGTATTTCCAATTTCAAATATGCTAAATTTTCTGAAGGTAACAAACATAAGTTTCTAAATCTTGAGGAGACACACATTTCATATTCATAGTGATACAAGAAGGTGGCTTTATGGGTATTCCAGAAGCCATCAAAAGACACATTACAATTGCAAGCATAGTTTATGGGTGAACCTATTGGGCTCTCCCTCCAGGGTGATTCATGGTAAGGTGGGCATCTTACTAGGCGAGGTAATCACTCTTTTCCCTTTCTCTCTTTTTGATTTCATGCTAGTAGGACTGGATCATAGAGCTATGTCATTTATAGTGTTGTTCTTGTCTTTCTTATGTAAACATTTATGCTTTTATGATAGCTTTCCAAATATGATGTTAGTATAAGAAGTGTTTCTTAGCAAGGTTTCTTATGCTAGTTGTTTTGGGTTTGATTTAGCACTAACCCCTCTTTTGTGTCCTTTTGTTTTTTGCACCCTCATGCACGTATGTTGAGTTAGAATCCTTAGCTTGGGGGTTTGTGTCCCTAACTAAGTGTCATCCTATCTCATTTCTAATCCACTGGGATCTCTTCTTCCTTCTCCTTTACCAAGAGTTTGCATCGAATCCATACTCTTGCTAAAGTGGGTGCTTAATGTATCATCTTAAAATTGAAGCACTTACATGATAAGAGTGTTTAGCCCTCTAAGTGAGTGGTATGGGTCTTGTCAAGCACCTCAAATCAGCCCTTTTCTTGGATCTAACTTGTTCTCCTCATTTTGCTTCTATCTGTCCTTGATTTCAATATATATCTGCATTTCTTGGGATTCTAGGTTGAGGTCTTGAGGTTTTTGACCTCAAGGTCAAAGTTGACCTTGACCCTAACCTAGGTCAGGGTCAACCTTGACCCTGACCTAGGACAGAGTTGACCTCATCCCTGACCCCCAATCCAGATTTCAAATTCCCATGATTTTCAGGTGTCGGGTTTCAGAGATATTTGTTTTCCCACCTCTGGGTAAAACACTTCGGCTTTCAAAATGGTAAATCCTAAAATTACATTTAATGTGGATCCATTTCTAGTGGTTAAGGTTAATTGGGATTTAATTCTCCAATCTCGGCCTTCTATAGAGGTTTGTACCCTAGTTCACTATAAAAGGAGGCCTTCCTCTCTCATTTTATCCATCAAGTTTTGCATCTCATTCATTCATGCATCTAGCACTCTCAAGGACACATTGATGATCAATTTTTTACAATCAAGTTATCTTTCAAGAAAGATCAAGCATTTCATTCAAGTCTTCTTCTCTATCCAAATTCTCCATTGAAGATCAAGGATTCAAGCATTTAAGCCATTGAAGGGATTTGGTTCAAGCATTCAAGATTCATCATTCAAACCCTAGATCTAGTCATCATGGTGGTGTGATCTTCTTTCAAGATCCTTTATTCATCTTCTAGATCCATTCATTCTTCTATCAAGGTTGATTCCAAGCATACAAGCATGCAAGTTTTGTGTTTACTTTCATGGTTTTGATTTACATTTGCCATTGTCATGTTCAAGCTTTCATATCAATATACTTGTTTAAATTCAAAATATAATTGCATATCTATCAAATTGCATAGCTTCATTGTTAGATCTATTTCTACTACTTTCTAGCATTCTCATTTCAATTTCAATATTAAGGTTGATTCCAAACTGAGGTTTGACCAAGGCAAACCCCTCAAAAAAACAACAAAAACCCTCTTTTTCTTGTAGGTATAGGTGCGGAATTTCAGATCTGAGAGTAGATTTGGATACCCTTTTGGTGAACTTTCGGGATCTGCAAACAAAGTCATAATCAACCTTCAAATAAAGAATGTAGCCTTTGACCTTTTATGAGTGTCAAGGACTACCTGCCATCGGAAAGACAAAAGATTTTTGGGTTTTCTTCATCTCGACATTTCTAGTCTGAAACAGGTTGTAGAATTGCCTGAAAGTACACACAAAAATAAAAAATTGGAATTTCTAGATTTTCCCTATTTTGAGGTTAGTACTTGTATTTCAATTATTTCAGATTTCAAGGACAATTGTCCATAGGGAAATATAGGATTTTTCTCTCTCTTTCATATTCTCTATAGATTCATTCGATTGTGCATTAACCTTTTGGTTGATCAAATTGGATCGCTCCTTTTGGAATTTGGATTTAGGAGTGGATCTCATATTTCCCCCACACATTACATTGAATAGGTGTGATTCCATTTTAACACTATTCAGGGGATAAGACAAACATGTGTGTTAGGGAGGATGAGGCCAAGGGTGTTGGTGTTCCTTTTCTAGGTCTAGTAGTAGGGTTTTTTTCCCTCCATATAGAAAAATAAATCTATGGTGCCTTCTTTTACTCTGATGGATCAAGCGTTGTACATTACTAGTTTTAAAGATGATGTTTTATCTCCTTTTATAGTAGACCATATGGTTCCAAAGGTAGTTTTCATTCTTCATGGGAAATATTTATGGTTCCATATAAATATTTTGTAGTTATCTCACAAGTATGGTGATGTTTTTTATCTTAATGATGTCCTTAGGCATTTGAAGGTTCTGTGAAAGTTAGAGGATTGTGATGTGGATATTGTTTCTTCTTTGGATTGTGTTGAGAAGGATGGGAATCTTGTTATGCCTATTTTTGTTCCTTTTATTTTTGTGATTTATTACATGGGTGGTTAGGGATTTGAGCAAGTGTAGATCTAAATAGATTTTAATGATTCTCTTTTGGGCGAGTCCAGTGCTTGGTTGAGGTGCTCGATTACTAGGAGAAGGATTGTTGTAGAATCCTTCTTGGTGGCCCCTAGTATGGGTTCGAATGGTCTTCTTCTTCAAAGTTAATCTCATACTTTTCACTTGTGGAAGAAAATATTCTAGTTTTCTATTTGTGTTTATTTTCCTAAATTTCCCTTGAATTTTGGAATGTAAAGATTTTTAGGAGTTTTTCCAATTCTGTTGGGCAATATACTAGTATTGATAAGATAACTTTATTTATGAAGTGCTTTTTATTTTATAGATTTTGTGTGGTTGTTGTTCTCACCTTCTCCTCTAAATTTTTAAAGTGGGTGCAACAAGTTGAATTTGAAGACTTCATTATTTTTATAGTGGATCATGCACATAATTTCTTCTTGAAAAATAATAAATAACACATTGTTTAGAAAATGAAGGATATATCAAATGTTAGTTTAAGGTGGAGCCAATTCCCACCTTTTGTGAGGTTCAAAAAGTTGAGTGCTCGAGGATGGATAATGCTTTGGCATCACCAGAAGGAAGTGTCACTGACTTTATGTAAGAACCCTTAATTCTAAGGCTCTATCTGTTGAACTAGAATTTCTTGTTTTGGTTTTTATTATTTTCAATTTTTTGTAAGGGTTTTGCATAAAAAGAAAGACAGGTAGAAAATAAACTTTTGAAATTGAAAGCTAATTTATATTTCAATGGTAGATGATATACTTTATTCATTCCCATTCAATACTGAACATAACATTTCCTACATCAAGATGACATACCAATTTATTGATAAAAGTCTTTTCAGACCCTTCCTGGCTGAAAAAAAACAACAAAAAGACTCTATAATTCCACCTTCCAACTATGAAGATTGCGAAATGATGATGTCATATTTTCCTTCACTCCTTGGCACCTCCTTCTATAATTTTTAATAATTTTTCAGAAGCTCTCAACCCAAATATCATACCATATGAAGGTGTAAAGTGTACAACCAAAAATGAATAGTCAAAAAGCAATAAGTACGACCCTCTACAATCAGCAATTAAATCTTTTATTTAGTCAATAAAATTTTCTCAAACATCCACCCTCAATCTACAAATAAATTCTGAAATTTGTTTTACCAATCAACTCAATTTTGACCTCTGGATGAAGCCAAACCCTCTAGAACAATCAGATGCTATTGCACACCCTCTATATGCTGATACAATGAAGTAGCCACGGTCTTCAATGTTGACAAGCCTTGAAACTTGCAGAAACCTCTAGTTTTCTACAACTCCAATGCTCCAAAAATTTTCAATCAAAATCATCAATCAACATAATCAATTCAATTTCTCTTGCAACTATTAAATACCATCAAGAAGTGCCATTTCTTTGAAAAGCATTTTAAATAACATTTTAAATGTTATTTCATTTCAACTTGGGAAATCTTCTAATAATTCATTAAGTTTGGCATTTATAATTAATTAATCAACTAGTCCCTTTCCAATGATGAATAGACCCTCAACTTAAGTAAAATTATAAAGTTATGTTAATATAACTTTATAATAAACATTTTTTACAATTTAATATCATTTTGGCCATAAAATTATTAATAACTCTCAAACCGCTTATTATTTCACTCTATCATCTGAACTAGGAGTTCATCCTATAATTCCCAATGTGACCAAATACCATTTCTAAAAATAGAAATGGTCCATCTCTATCACTCCAAAAATTGCTAGAAATAGCAATAAACTCACTATGAATAGAAATCATTGCATATAGAGTCCTAGAGACCTCAAACGAACACCAATCCTACAAAGTTCAGGTCTTTGAACAAACTTTATCTCTCAAGAGACCCTCTATCAAACTTCATTAGCCTATGAGGGTCAACTAATAGTCTAATCCGTCAAATTATGATGCTCACAAAAATGGGGACATTACAGTCCGCCCTCCCTAAAATTGCTTTTCATCAAGAAATCTCTATTGCAAAGTAACTCTACTACACCAGAGGTCCAAAATATCAACTATGTAATGTACCGCACATCTCAAACCAACTCTTGTAACACCAACATAAACAAAATTGCACAACGAAAAACATCATGCCAACTATCCAACCCATGCACACAACAATAGTGCATCAAAATCAAAACATGGAGTTATTTTTCTTAAGCTGCAAGAAGGAAAATACATGAAAGAAAATTACACTATTGCTGTAGGAAAGTAAACACACACATCCACTAATGAAAATGGTGTTGACAACTATAACTTCTATCTTAGTCTATTCTATCAACCCAAAGCATTTACAATGATTATCTCTGCAAGTGTGACATGAAAATACAAAGTGTATAGTGCTATCTAGGAAAGAACAATGAACTCTAATTGAATTGTTGTAAATGCTCAAACAACTTAATCTACTCTATTCTAATCCACCTTCCAAGCGGGCCCCCTTGGTTGGCTTTTTCTAGCTACCAACACAAATTGAACTCAAAATCACTTCTTCATTGTATTTCTATAAAACTAATTACGTTATCATGAGACAACACAAAGAACTAGAAAAGTAATTTTTCTTCAACTTATATCAATAATACAACCATCTGAATACTTTTCTATCTAACCATCATCTCCCTTCATATAGAGGATTGATTCTTATTTGAACACAAGAGATAACTTCTAACTAACTCATGCCATAAAGAAAGGAAATTACAATAGTCCATGAAAGAATAACATAAAGGCTGCATAATCGCTTAACATAACATTTATCATAGAGAAGATATAGCGTAAACATGTTCCTTATTTCCTAGAATAGTTCTTCCTTCAAATTATCAGGCATATTTTATGGCACCATAGTGACTTTCCATCATCGTGACTGAGTCTTCCTCACTTTTCATCAATGCTCGTTGATCCATTCTCCAGTCATTCCTCTTTCCCTGGAAAGTTAGTAGCATATACATATCGTCAAGCATTTAACCATTCAACTAATCCAAATATTAGAACACACATTAAAACAACTATATAAAATACTACAATATATGTATAATATTTGGCAAAAAGGTATTTAAAGTATGTCAACTAATATCTACCCATGGGTTTTGATGGTTTGACTATACTTATAACATATTAACAAGCTCCAATGCTAAAAAGGTATAAAGAATATCTTAGAAATGTTTGAAACAAAGTATAAAAATATCGTAAAATAAGGACAAATTATAGACCCATCATTTTCCCCCTATGATCATTATGTTTGTCCTCAAACATTGCATTTCTTAGCTATTCTTGTGAATTCTCCTACTTCAGTCTTTCATTTTCTCTTGCTCTTGAAGGTATAATAAAATCCTCTGGTCTTCTCCTATTAATCCACCTTGCAATCCTCTTGAAGCTAATCTATCTTTGTAGAATTGACATCATATAGGGGCCACATGAGCATTGGTGGCTGAAATGTCAAAGGACACTAGAAATAGAAGAAATTGTTCTTTTAAACATATAGCATAAACCCTAGGAGGAGGCCTACAAGAAATAATTTGATCAGCCAACGTTAAAGCATGGTTCATTTTTTTCTTTTGCCTTTGCAATGGCTCTTTTAAATCCTCTATTTGCTCCCTTTGTTCATCAATTTCTTGTTGCATTTTCTTTCTTTATTCTTTCCAAAGAGTTCTTTTAAACACAAACTGGTTATACAAACTGAAAAGAATAGACTGAAGAGTAGGTGGGCCAAATTCTATGAGTTGAGGTTTCTTCTTCTCACTACAGGTCTTCTCTAGACAATCAGTTAACCAGGTTCTTTTGAAGGGAACAATCGAATTCCTCGAAAAAGAGTGAGCTAAAGCTTCAGCCATTTGAGGTTCTTCTTGCATATTTTCCTAGACATTTTGATGCATTTGCTCATGGTCATTCTACTGCTAAAGTGGCTCTTGGTGAGTACTTTCAGGGTAATTACTGAGTCATTCTTTCAAATTTTGGGAACTATCTGGAACAATTGTTTGTGCTGGAGAACTATTAGAAATATGATCCATATGTGGTTCAAGGGAAGGTTGATCTGATGAGACAGATAGGTCATCTGGAGAAATATTTGGCACTTTACCTCTCATTCAAGAGCTTCTCCGCAATGGAGTCTCTGTAAGCTCTATTGTTTTCTTTCTAATAGTTTTCTTCAGTCTCTTTGTTGTAGGAGTGGTTGCTACAGGAATTGGCTTCTTTTTCTTATTTTTGGAAACTGTAGGGATTTCAATTTGGTCTTCAACCCCAAGAATGAAAGTTTCTTTATCAATTTTTCTTTTTCCTTTTCTTTAGACAAAGGTAGATGAATTTTCCACTATAGTAGAGTGAGGTTCAGTTTCCCTAATATTTTTAGGCTCCGCTCCTTGGCTGGCTTTCTCGACTATTGGTTGAGAAGAAATATCAGTCACATGGACAGGTTGTTCAACAGGGTCATTCTGGGGATGCAAAGTCTTGATTTGGAAAAATTCATCCCAGGTTAAGGGAGATACATCCCTAAGTGACCTATCAACAAGTAATTTAATCAAAGCATGGTGAGTGACATAGTTGGTTTTTGATTTTTGGTTTTCTTCTACACCAATACCCAACATATTGTAGAGATAATTTGGGACATTGACTCAAGAATTATGACTAACATAACTAAGAAAATTGAAATGATGTGCATGTAAATGAGAGAACCTTCCTTCGCAAGTGAGGTACCTTACAATGTACGCTTCTAATTCATCAAATGGGGAAGGAAGGGACACATGCTTATAGCCTTTCTTGTTCACCTCAAATGGATAGTTTGCAGCTAGGGTAAATTGGACCCGAGCTAACATGGCATCATGCTCATTTGGATAATTCTCACCAACCACAAGAAACCCTATCACTTCTTCTATTCATTCCTCTATTGCCAAAACTATTAGACCCCATACATTTTCTTCTCCTTCTTTAAATGTATTCATGAATTGGGTAGCTACTTCCTCATCAAATTCAGTCAATTTTAGAAAATATTTGAGCCACCCACAAACATGAAATCACCCAATGAATTCCACATCTGTAAGAAAGATAGTATTAACCACTAGTTCATGGTGCATTAACTTCCCACCCATTTCTCCAAACTCGTTCTGAATTCACTCTGCAATTTGTAAATTGTAATTTTCTCTTTTCCTTCTGAAATTCCCCAATTCCTCTAATCAGCTTTGTAATACCTTGAAATTTAGCTCCTAACTACACCTTTAACTATGAATTCCCTTGTACTCTCTATGTTACATTTTTAAAATGATAATAATGGCGCGTAAGGAAAGGGAATTGTAGTTTTGAATGCAATTAATTTTTATAGAACTTGATTATGCCATATTAGGGTTACAACAAGTCAAAGATTGAAGAAAATTTAGAAATTGGAGTACGACACTTATGTGAAACATAAAGGACTTAATAAAATAGAATAGAAGTATAGATTTGAAAAGATAGGGAAATCTCTTAAGAAATTATGAATACAAAAATAGTGACCTGGAAAATTAATACACTTCCTTGCCCCCTACATAATTAAGATAAGTGTCCACACTTGTCATACAAAGCATGAGGTAGGAAATAGGTGTAATGCCATATTATAAATAAATACAGTATTAAATATAATAGTCTAAATGTATGAACTAAAAGTGGAAGAGATCAAATTGTTATACCTTCTATTGTGATTTTCCATGCGTGAGAGGTTAATGGAAATTGAAAACTTCATCAAAAGAACTAGTGTTGAAGATGATCGCATCGACTGACGTGGTGATTATTGAAAGAAAATAAAATACAAATGTTATGGTGTGGATAATGGGCGGATGGAAGGTAGAGAAATTGAGTGGAATGGAAAGAAGAATGTAGAAAATGAATGGAAAAAGAAACTTTATTCAAAATTAAGTTTTTATTATGATCATACCCAAAAAAATTTAGGGTAAAGCTGTAAGAAGAAGGTTTGGCACCTTCTGATTTAGGAAATACTACATTTGGTGATTCTGAAGTATTATCACAGAATTCCAGCAGGAAATGATCTTTTTTCTGTGGTTGACAGTATAGACAAAGTCTATGACCATTTACCAGCACCTTGAAATGAACATTATCAATGGTGGATAATTGCACTAATCCATTATCGATGACATGATCAATTTCATAGGGTCCTAGCCACCGTGTTTATAACTTCCCAGGTATTTCTTTGAAACATGAATCAAATAATAATGCCCAATCACATGCTGAGAAGTGTTTGTTCTTAATATGGGAGTCATGCCATTTCTTTCTCTTTTTCCAGACTATCTTTGTTCTCTTGAAGGTGGATTTCCTCATTTCATCCAAACAGTTGAGGTGAAGAAGGTGGTCTCGTTGTGATGTAGGAAGATCAATGTTGAGCTTCAGGGAAGTTTCCAATATTTTAAGTTCAAATTCAATGGGAAACATTGCAGTTTTCCATAGGGTATTTCAGAAGGAGTGAATCCTGATGTTGTCTTCCATGTTGTTATGTAATCCTAGACTAATTCTAGAAGGTGGCTACTCCAATCTTGGCGATGTAGTTGAACTATTTTGGTAAAAATAGCTTCAATTTCTCTATTTTGGTTGATGTGAATTGTGCCCCTTGATCTGTTACTAGCTCTCTTGGTACACCATAGCGGGAAAATGTTTCTTCATATAGTAATTCAACCACTTTTTTTTTTCCATGCATGCTTCATTTGTTTGACTTCGACTCATTTGGTGACATGGTGATGTATGGTAACTCCAAGGCTTGCTTGCAGATCCACCAAGAGACTTCACTTGTCTCCAAAAGAATCCTATTCTTCTTTAGGATTTTCCCAATAGGCTTAGGTCATTAACTAAGGCCTACACAAACTCTACTATAAGATTCAATCAATTGATGCTTCACCTTGGAGGACTAACACCATGTAGTTACTTCCCTTTCTACTCTACACTTAGATGGCTCTAAGTGCCAAATCCTCAAATTCCCCATATTTCCTTGCAGGGGTTTTCTCCATATGAAAAACTTTCATATCTTGATGAATTTGATCCATTTTAGTGGGATCTTGTATCATATCCTTATCGGAAGCAAGATTTCATCATAAATGACCTTAAAAGAAGGCCTATTCCTTGTAGCCTTTACCAGTCATGTTTCCCTCTTTTCAGAAAAACTTTCCCAAACATCTTGAAAATATAAAACCAGATTTGGATACCCTTTTGGAAATTTTAAAACATTCACAAGGTTTTTGGGTTTGACAGAGGCCATACAATGGGTTCCTACAAACTAGGACAATAGGCCTAATTTCTAGGACTTAATAGTGAACTTGTTTGAAACTTGCTCAAACCTGGGACTAGATGATTGATATGGATCAAATCTTGATAAAATTTTATAGTATGATGAAACCCTTTCCCATACTATACCTTCATATCCTGCAAGGAAACTTCAAACTTTCAACCCTTAGATCTCTTACCGAGCTCCAAATGCTCGCCTAAGGCCTAGTCATAATAATAGCTCATCATTCTTTCAAGAATCCTACTCCTAAAAATATTTACACTAGTGACTCACCTACCATTTCCATCCATCATGAGTTATTTCCCATGGCTATATTTCATGGGGGAGCCATAAGTTCTTAGACTGGTCAAAACAAAACCAGTCTAGACACCCTAGCTAAAACACTAAAAACTAGAAGATAAAAGACCTCAAAACAACTAGCTCTTCAAATGAAAAAGTCTTGGAATATTATATAGAACACTAATTAACCATTAGATTTGGTCTTTCAATCCATAAGATATAAATATCACCACAAAGTCTCAGGAATTTCACTATAACACACTTGCAGAGCTCTATTCACACACTTCAAAACTAGTACAATGCAACATATAACATGAGATTAGAGACTTGGCTTACATTAGATGACATATCCTTCATTTTAGGGCCTATTGGCTGATTCCCCACCTCCTAAAGTTTAGGGGATCCAAAGCTATCCGAGTTGCATGCAACATTTGCAATAATTGCAAATGTTGTCATGACAACTTCTTTGCAACAATTGGCATCTTTCATTTATGCCATGATCCTAATTCTTAGGACTCTTAACCTCCTATTTTTTGAGGATCCAAGGCCATTAACAACCTTATGGCATATTTACAACTCACTTGTGTGTTTAGAACACAATAAAGACTCTATCTCAACTACTAACACTAAGAATTTAATAACAACTAACAAAGGCTAATTGTGTGACCTTAGTCCTAATGACTACCTCACCTATCCAACATAGAAAATGACCTTCTAAGGTCTTCAACCAAACTAATCTACTCTTCTTGACTTGGCTAGAGTCAAGTACAAGCCAAAACTACTAAACGTGGAGGTAGCCTAGGTGTGCTCCTACACCATCCTCCCCAAAATAAAAAGATCAATCCACCCTTGGATTGAGGATGCTTGGATCAATCCCCATCTTCTTGAACTCTGACTCCTTTATCCATATTACATCAGCATCAATATTCCCATGATTCTTTATGAGATGTTCTTTATACTCTTTAGTTCTTGTCTTTTTATAGACCCTTGTGTCCAAAACACTGTCAGCCCCTATGACTGTAGTAGTAGGTAATTGCAACTCTTCCACATCTCTGATTACTTCATGAATATTCTGATCCATATCTTGTTTTTGTCATCTATAATGGACTAAGTCTACAATGTTAAAAATTGGTGACATTCCACTATCTTCCGGGAGTTCAACTTTGAATGTGTTATCGCCATACTTAGCCAATATAGGATAGGATCCTATCCTCCTCATCTACAACTTGTGAGGTACTCCTTTTTGGAATCTTTACTTGTTAAGATACACGATGACTAAGTCACCAACATGAATTTCATGGTGTTCTCTATCAAGGTCTTCCCTTCACTCAATCTTTCAAATCTCTCAACTCATAAACACCTCCAGGATGTAGTCCATATACTATTTCAAATGGACTCTTCCCTGTTGATCTATTGATAGTGTCATTATAGGCATATTTAGCTTGCCCAATCAACTAATCCCATTGTTGACCATACTCCTTAGTCAAGCATCTTAGAATATTTCCAAGGCTTCTATCAACAACCTCAGTTTGACCATCAGTTTGGGGATGGTAGGCTGATCCAAAGGACAAGTTAGTGCCTAACCTTTGCCAAAGAGTCTTCCAAAAATGACTCATAAATTTAGTGTCTCTATCTCACACAATGCTGATAGGTAACCCATGGATTCTCACTATTTCTTCAAAGAAAAGAGAGGCTATTTGACTAGCATCGTTAGTGGTCTTACATGGCACAAAGTGAGCCATCTTGTCAAACCTATCCGCAACCACATAAACATTGTCCATACCTTGTCTTGTCTTGGGTAACCCAACTACAAAATCCATACTCAAGCATTCCCATGGCCTAGTAGGAATAGGTAGTGGTTGATAAAGACCTGCATTTGAAGAAGTACCCTTGGCATTTTGACATACAACACAACTCTCCACATACCTCCTAACATCTAGATTCATCCTTGGCCAATAGTAAAACCTTGAAACAAGGTCTTGAGTCTTAATGATCCCAAAGTGACCACTCAAAGAGCCATTATGCTTTTCTTTCATCAAATTCTCTCTAATAGAACCTATAGGAACACAAAATTGATTCCCTTTAAACAAGAGATCACTTTGAAAAGTATACTCATCATACCTACTATGAAAATGATTCTTGTACTTAGCACATACCTTGTATATGTCAGAAAAATCTTCACCATCTGCATATGGATCCTTGAAGTGATCTATTCCCATGCTCTTCAACTAAATTTCTTGGATTGTCAGTGTCCTTCTAGACAATGCATATGGCACCTTATTGAGGACACCTTTCTTGCACTTGATATTGAAGGTATAAGCTTGTAGGTACTCAACCCACTTCATGTGCTTGCAACTCAACTTCTCTTGTGAATTCAAGAAACTAAGTGCTTGATTGTCTAAATACACAATGAATTCCTTTGGAATCAAATAGTGCCTCCATTTCCTTAGAGCTTGGACTAGTGCATATATCTCAAGGTCATAAGAAGAGTACTTCCTCTTAGCCTCACTAAACTTTTCAGAATGGAAAGCCACCGATCTACCTTCCTGGCTTAGAACAGCCCCAATTGCTACATTGCTAGCATCACACTCAATGGTGAAAAGCTTCTCAAAGCTTGGAAGCACTAAAATAGGTTGGGTAGCTATCTTCTCCTTCAACAACTCAAAGCTTTTATTAACAATCTCATTCCAAACCAACTTGGTTTTCATTCCTCCCTTGATAGTATCCAACATGGGAGCACAAATTGCACTAAATTGCCTTATGAATTTCCTATAATATTGTGCAAGGCCATGAAAAATCCTTACCTCTATTGCTATCCTTGGAGTAGGCCAATTCATGATAGCCTCCACTTTTCTTTTGTCCATTTTCATATTTCAATGTGATAAGACAAACCCAAGGTACACTAGCTCTTTTTTGATGAACTCACACTTTTCCAATTTTATCATCAATTTATGCTCATGTAGCTTCCTAAAAACAATGTCAAGATGCTCTAGATGCTCACTGCTTTTCTTGCTAAAAATCAGTATATCATCTAGATATACAACTAAAAACTTTCTTATGTAGTCTTTGAGGACTTCATTCATGAGCCTCATGAATGTGGAGGGGGCATTTGGCAATCCAAATGGCATGACAAGCCATTCATACATCCCTTCATTGGTCTTGAAGGCTATCTTCAACTCATATCCTTCATGTATTCTTATTTGGTGATAGCCACTCTTCAAGTCTATCTTACTATAGTACTTGGATTCACCTAAACAATCCATTAGGTCTTCAATCCTTGGGATAGGAAACCTATACCTTATAGTTATCCTATTGATAGCCCTTGAATCTATGCAAAGCCTCCAAGTTCCTCCTTTCTTTGGTGAAAGTACAATGGGTATGACACATGGACTAATACTCTTTCTAATTAGGCCTGGGTCTAGGAGTTCTTGTATTTGTCTTGCTATTTCCTTATTTTGTTGAGGGGTCATCTTATAGGCTGATTTGTTAGGTAGGGTAGCTCCTAGAATAAGGTCTATCCTATGGCTTATGGCCCTCTTAGGGGGTAAAGTTGATGGTTGTCCATCACTTACAATACCTTGAATCTCCTTTGGTAACTTTGTCTTCTTAGTCACCTTGCCATCATCTACCTCCTTTGGCCTTAGCACCAATGAAAAGCCTACACCTTCACTCTCTTCCATGGCTTTTAAGAACTCTTTTTCACCCACCATAAGTACATTTAGACCTATTTTCTTTACTTTAGCATCCTCCAATAATGACTGTATTCTAATGGTCACATTGTCCTTCTTGAAGGAATAAGAATTCTTTCCTCCATCATGTATGGCTTGGTAGTCAAATTTCCATGGTCTACCTAAGAGAAAATGACATGCATCCATAGGCAACACATCACACAAAAATGTGTCTTTGTACCTTCCAATGGAGAACTCCACCCATGCTTTCTCATTCACTAACACATGTTGGCCTTTATTGAGCCAAGTAACCTTGTAAGGATTGGTGTGGGGTATCCTTGTCAACTTCAACTTGCTGACTACTTCCTCTGACACAATATTGTTAGTAGAACCTAAATCAATAATGACCCTACATACTTTCCCCATCATCTTGTACTTAATCCTAAACAAAGACCTCCTTTGTCTTGGCTCCTCCTTCACCAGCTCATTGATTAGATTTGTCCTCATCATAATATTTTCTCCTTCATCTGAATTCAATGGTACTTTAGCATGCTTCTTTTCTGCATTAGACTCATCTTGCACAAGGTGTGCTCTCTTGTCACCTACTTGTGATGAACCACCTTTCTCTGGACATCTATAGGCAGGGTGCCCCATTTGATTACAATGGTAGCACTTCATATTTTCAAAGTAATTGCCTCTTCCTCCTTGTCCACCACTTCTTCCTCTAAAGCTAGAGTTAGAACTCCTTCCTCTACCACCTCTACTTGAGCTTCCTTCTTGCTGCTCACTAAGTTTTACGTCTCCTTGACTTCTTGATTTAGAACTTCTTCCACCATAGCCACCTCTTTGTCCTCTACTATATTTACTTTTAGCTTTTCCTTTAGAGCTTTCTTGTTTCCTTCTAATTTTATCTTCTATCTTCAAGGCCATTTGATAGTGTTGGTGAATGGATTTGAAGTTCACTAGACTCATTTCCTCTTAGATAGACCATTTCAGGCCATTCAAGTACATTGCAAGTTTGATAATTTCATCTTGAACTACCTTGGATCTCAAACATAATTTTTGAAACTCCTCAGTATATGCTTGGACATATAAATTTTTTTACCTAAGATTGTGTCTCCTCCTATGAAGTTGGACTTCATAATCATCAGGAATGTAAGTCTGCTTCACTTTGGATACCATGCCCTTCCATGTCACAATAGGACCTTTTCCATCCTTTTCCCTCTTAGTTTGCACAAACTTCCACCCAGTAAGAGTTAAACCTCTTAGTCTAGACTTGGCCACCATAACTTTTTGTGCCTCTGAGATACCATCACATTCAAAATGGTTCTCAATGATGTATATCCAATCCATGACTAAATCTAGATCCATTTTCCCACTGAATAGTGGCACACCTTCCAAAGCTTTGCCACTCAATGCCTTAAATGCTTTTAAGAATGGCTCTTCAAGAAGAATAGGGTCAGGTGTTGGAGATTCCTCCTCCAAATCTAATTCCTTCTCCCTTTCTTCTTTTTATTCCTTTTGGTCAATTTTCTCTTTGATCGTATCTGCTTTGTCTTGGACTTCACCCAAGAGCTTCTCCATTTGAGCTAGTCTTTCCCTTGGCAACTTGTTATCTTATTCTTGTTCCTCAACCTTCTTGGATAACTCAGTGTTAGTCACCATGGTTTTGTCTTCTCTTGATCCAATTGTTGTATTTTCCCCCACTAATTTAGTAGGTTGCAACATCCACCACAAGCCTGATCAATTCAAGCTCTGATACCAATATGATGTATGGTAACTCCAAGTCTTGTTTGCACATCCACCAAGAGACTTCACTTGTTTCCACAAGAATCCTAATCTTCTTTAGGATCTTCCCAATAGGCTTAGGTCATTAATTAAGGCCTACACAAACTCTACTATAAGATTCAATCAATTGATGCTTCACCTTAGAGGACTAACACCATGTATTCACTTGTCTCTCTACTCTACACTTAGATGGCTCTAAGTGCCAAATCCTCAAATTCTTCATATTTCCTTTCAAGGGTGTTCTCCATATGGAAAAATTTCATATCTTGATGAATTTGATCCATTTTAGTGGGATCTTCTATCATATCCTTATCGAAGGCAAGATTTCATCATAAGTGACCTTAAAAGTAGGCCTATTCCTTGTAGCCTTTACCAGTCACGTTTCCCTCTTTTCAACAAAAATTTCCCAAACAACTTGATAGTCTAAAACTAAATTTGGATACCCTTTTGGAATTTTTAAAACATTCACAAGGATTTTGTGTCTGACAAGGGCCATACAATGAGTTCCTACAAACTAGGAAAATAGGTCAAATAGGCCTAATCCTTGGACTAGATGATTGGTATTTATCCAATCCTAATAAAATTTTATGGTATGATGAAACCCTTCCTTGTACTATACCTGTACCATACTATACCTTTATATCCTACAAGAAAACTTCAAACTTTCAACCCTTAGACCTCTAACCGGTCTCCAAATGCTCACCTAGGGCCTAGTCATAATAATAGCTCTTCATTCTTTCAAGACTCCTAATCCTAAAAATATTTACACTAGTGACTCCCCTACCATTTCCATCCATCATGAGTTGTTTCCCATGGCTATATTTCATGGGGGTGCCATGAGTTCTTAGATTGGTCAAAACAAAACCAGTCTAGACACCCTAGCTAAAACACTAAAAATCAGAAGATAAATGACCTCAAAAAAACTAGATCTTGAAATTAAAAAGTCTTGGAATAGAATATAGAACACTAATTAACCATTAGATTTGGTCTTTCAATCCATAAGATATGACTATCAACACAAAGTCTCAGGAATTTCACTATAACACACTTGCAGAGCTCTATTCACACACTTCAAAACTATTACAATGCAACATACAGAATGAGATTCGAGACTTGGATTACATTAGATGCCATATGATTAATTTTAGGGCCTATTGGCCAATTCCCCACCTCCTAAAGTTTAGGGTATCCAAAGCTATCCGAGTTGCATGCAACATTTGCAATAATTGCAAATGTTGTCATGACAACTTCTTTGCAACAATTGGCATCTTTCATTTATGCCATGATCCTAATTCTTATGACTATTAACCTCCTATGTTTCTAGGATCCAAGGCCATTAAAGACCTTATGGAATCTTTACAACTCCCTTGTATGTTTAGAACACAATAAAGACTCTATCTCAACTACTAACACTAAGAATTTAATAACAACTAACAAAGGCTAATTGTGTGACCTTAGTCCTAATGACTAACACACCTAGCCAACATAGAAAATGAACTTCTAATGTCTTCAACCAAACTAATCTACTCTTCTAGACTTGGCTAGAGTGAAGTACAAGCCAAAAATACTAAAAATGGAGGTAGCCTAGGTCTGCTCCTGCACCACATAATTAGTGAAAACTAGAATGTAAGATTTTTCATTAGATAGAGGGTGGATAGGACCAATAGAATCCATGCCCCAATTATCAAATGGTGTGACCACCACTTGTGGAAATAGAGGCATTTCATCTAACTTTTTAGGATGACCCATCTGTTGACATTTATCACATTTCCTAGTATAGTTGGTTGCATCCTTATGAAGTGTAGGCCAGTAATAACTAGTTGTCAATATTTTCATAGTTGTCCTTTTAACTATAAAGTGTCTACAATACGGCTCATGATGATAAGCATGAATGATCTCATAAGTCTCATCCTCACTTACACATATTTTCATGACTTGGTCTATACCGGTATAAAATTTTGGTCCTGAAGGGCCCCGAAATCAATGTCGGGCTTTCAGATCCGAATGCAGAAGGGTTTTAATTTGAAATTCATTTAATTATTTTCCCTCCTTAGTTGGTTATTGTTATTGGACCATAATTTGAGGTGAAATTTGAATTATGGGTCCTCACATTACTCTATGAGCCTCACCTTGGAACCTCTGTACAAAGACTCTCATTTTCCTTCATTTTAACAACTACACCAACCAAGACCAAGCAATTTCATGAGAAAGAATCCATCAAGGAGACATAATTGATTGAAGAAAGAAAGAAATGGTGAAGTGAAGATTTAAGATTACAAGAGGATCATATAGAAGATCAAGCCATTATTGATATCAAGCATTTTTGTGAGCACACCATTGTGAACATCTATTTGGAGCAAGAGAGATCCTTTCTTTCTTGATCCACCATTATCGATATTCAAGGATTCAAAGATACAATCATGGGGTAAAAATTATAGATTATGAGTTTGGTAGGAGTACTTTATCCTTGGGGGCTTGGTATGCTTTCTTATCTTATTCAAATCTATTCATTTCTTTCTCATACATATTCATGCTCAACTTTAAATCTAGATGAATAGATCTTGGAATTACGCATTCAATACACACACATATTCTATTACATCCAACTATTTGTGGAGGTGGAGATCACCAAAACATGGGTTTGACTAAGGAAAAACCCTATATACCCACCCCAAAACACCATTTTTAGATATCTACAATCATTGTTTTGAGAATTGAAGTGTGCATCTACATACCCTTTTCGTCAAACTTTCAAGATCCACGAACAAAATTTTTGTCAGAGCTATTTCAAGTCAAGGACAACCTTCAATGAGGGGTAAGATTGTGCCCTGTGGTAAGATTGTGCTTCGTTATCTAGGTCAAAGTTGACCTGATTCCAGAGAGACAAAAGTTTTCTGGGTTTTCTCTGTTATGGATCAGGACTAGAAAATCATAATAGACAAAATCCATAAAACTTTTCCCTCTGGAATCAGGTTGACTTTGACCCAGATAGTGGGACATAATCTTACCTTAGGGCACAATATTACCCCTCACTAAAGGTCATCCTTGACCTAAAATATCTCTGACAAAAATTTTGTTCACATATCCTGAAAGTTTGACAAAAAGGGTACTCATAGCTGCACATCTATTCTCGAAACAACTATAGATATCTAAAAATGGTATTTTTAGGTGCCTATATAGGGTTTCACCTTACTCAAACCTTCATTTTGGTGATCTCTACCTCCATGAATAGCCAGATTTAATAGAATGTGTGTGTGTGTATTGAATGTGTAATAACAAGATCTAATCCTCTAGATTGAAACCCTAGCATAGATATGTGTGAGAGAGCAATTCGTAGATTTGAATAAGATAAGAAAGCATACCAAGCCCCCAAGGATAAAGTACTCCTACCAAACTCATAATCCATAATTTCTACCCCATGATTGTATCTTTGAATGATTCAAAATTGATAATGGTGGATCAAGGAAGAAAGGATCTTTCTTGCTCCAAATAGATGTTCACAATGGTGTGCTCATAAAAATGCTTGATATCAACAATGGCTTGATCTTCTATATTATCCTCTTGCAATCTTACATCTTCACTTCACCATTTCTTGCTTTCTTGAATCAATTATGTCTCCTTGATGGATTCTTGCTCATGAAATTGCTTGGTCTTGCTTGGTGTAGTTGTCTAAAATGAAGGAAAATGAGAGTCTTTATATAGAGGTTCCAAGGTGAGGCTCCTAGAGTAATGTGAGGACCCATAATTCAAATTTCACCTTGAATTATGATCCAATCACAATAACTAACTAAGGAGGGAAAAGAATTAAATGAATTTCAAATTAAAACCCTCCCACATTCAGATCTGAAAGCTCGACATTGATTTCAGGGCCCTCCGGGACCAAAATTTGTAAAGGGGGATCAAATCCTGAAGGAGGTCAAAGAAGACCTAGACTCTGACCTAGGTCAGAGATGACCTTGAGTTTGACCTCAGTTAGGGTTGACCTCGACCTTGATCTAGGGGTCCAGATCCAACCAGAATAAAAAATAGATGGTTCCAAGGGTGCCCAAAGACCTAGAAATGATGACAAAATAGGGCAGATTACCATAAAGAGGCACCAAGTCCTATGATGAACATGATTAAGACCGAGAAGACCTATGCCTAGGTCCTACCTAGAAAATAGATCCACAGAGAAAGTAAATTAAGGATAATCCTCAGGATCCTAACCCTAATTTCACCTAGAATGAATGAATCAAGAGCAAAATAAATCCTAAATGCAAGTCTATCATGATAAATGCACTAAACGAGGGTGCTAAACCTAACAACAATATAAAACAAATGTTCATCAGGGAATACATCATTAATTACAAAAGTGTCACTATTATCATTTTGGAGCCTTGATAAATAATCAGACACAACATTAGCTCTACCTAGCTTGTCAATGATAGTTATATCAAATTCCTATAGCAACAAAAGCCATCTTGATAACCTTCCTGAGATTGAAGGTTTGTTTATAAGATATTTTATAGCTACATGGTCACTATGAACAAATATTGGGTATCATGTAACATAATGATGGAACTTTGCATAGATGAAAACCAACAACTCCTTCTTAGTGACTATAAGATTGAGCTCTAGTCCATGTAAAATCTTGCTGATATAATAAATGAAATGTTCAAGGTTGTTGGCTTTTTGACCTAAGATTTCTCCTATTGAATAATCAAAAGCATCAATAATATGGAAATGTAAAGACCAATCAGGTCCTCTGAGAACTGGTGATGTAGTAAGAAGGGATTTGAGCTACAAAAAGGATTCCTCATAGGCTGGTGTCAATGTGAAGTTTGACTCATTTGTAAGCAATGTGTATAATGAATAGGATATTTGACTAAATTTTTTAATAAAATGACTATAATAACTAGCATGTCCTAAAAAGGATCTAACATCTTTTTTCTTTGTAAGTATAGGGAATTTAAGAATTACCTTAATTTTTGTAGGGTCCACTTGTATTCCAGCTTATGAGATGAAGTATCCTAGCACAACTCCTTCATGCATCATCATAAAATATTTTTCTCTATTCAGGGATAGATTATTATTCTCTTTACATCTGATCAACACTTTTTCTAAGTTAACCAAAGCTTCGAAAAAATTAACACCAAATAAGGTGAAATCATCCATGTAGATTTCCATTCAATCATGTGAGATATCAGCAAAGATGTTGATAACAACCCTTTGAAATGTAGTTGGAGTATTACATAAACCAATAGGTAACAAAGAATAAGAATATGTTCCCAAAGGACATGTAAATGTTGTCTTTTCTTGATCCTCTGGAGCAATATTGATCTGGTTATATCCACTGTATCCATCAAGAAAAGAAAAGTACTTTTTACCAGCTAAGGTACCCAGAAATTGATCAATGAATGGCAAGGGAAAATGATCCTTCTTTGTAGCATTTCTTAGTTCTATGTAGTCCACACATATTATCCATTTACCTCCCTTTTAGGGATAATTACCAAAGGAGAAACCCATTTTTTGTTTGAGATTGGATAAATAAAACTAGCATTCAATAGTTGTTGCAACTCGGTCTTTACAATTTCTCTCAAGACTGGGTTAATTCTTCTCTAATGTCGGCAGACTGGTAAACTACCTTCATTGATATGGATTCTGTGTGTGAAGAACTTTGGCCTCAATCCTTTCATATCTCCATAATCCCATGCAAAATATTTCTTATGATTAAAAATCAATTGAGTCAATAGGGATAATTGTGATGATGACATTTTATTGTTGACATGTAGGTTGTGACTAGGTGAGAGCTCCACCTGAGTTGTTAATTCAAGCATTGATACTTTAGGTATAGGAGGTGTGGATATCTCACAAGGTAGTAATTGATGGATAAAATCAGGTTCAACAAGAAGAACATAGTCCTCATAGGTTGATAACTGCAAAACAAAAATTTCAAAGATATATTTTTCTGTAACACAGTCATTGGTAAGAATTATTTGAATCACATCATCATGTTCTTGAAGTTGTAGGAAATTTTTTTTGTGTAACAACATAAGTTGAGCAATAGAGTCAAGATCTTCCATATCATCTCCTAAATCAAGCCAAATAGGAGTACTTAAGTTTGGTTGAGGTTGGGCTAGATGATATAAAGATAACTTCTTAATTGTTTAGCCATCTGAAATGGTCATGTTACCTGAATGACAACTTATATTGACATCAACTATGCTTAACCAAGTGATGCAGGGAAATATTGAATTCTTGGCAATCTCGTATCACCAAAAACAAGTTAGAGTTGTGAGATATGGTAAGTGGTTTCTTTTGGGCTCTCGGTTATGTATTCATGTTTCCACCAACGGGGTTCTGTTGCTACTCAGTTCCTTCATTTACCAAGTTGGCTCAATTGGGTAACCGAGTTAATTTCTTGTCCATTGGTAATCTTTCTCACTAAGTGGTTTATTTTGGATTTTCATTGAGGCCCACCTGTGCATTTAATTTTTCTCATAGAGTTAATGGTTACATCAATCATTGGGAAGTGTGTGGACCTCGATCTGGTCATTTCTTTCTCCAATGATTAGATCTAAAGGTCAACTTGTTTTGGTAGCCTCTTGTATAAATAAAGTAGTATATTATAGTTTTAGGTATCAGTTTTGAGAGATAGGAAATAGGATTTAAAAGTTGAATCCTTTCATATATGAGGATTGTTGTAATTGAATTCTGATTGTATTTGGCCGTAACAGGGAAAGCCTCACAGCCCAACATGTATGAAGTTATTGATGAATAATATATGAAGTTTTTGCATTCTCTCGCTCCCTTCTTGTGTTGTTTCTTCTATGTGATGTTTCTACAAGGAGGCTGGTCATTTGGTAGTGTATTTGGCCCTTTTCCCAGTCTCTTTGTGTTAGACGGTAGTAGAGAGAGGTTAGATCAAGAAAAATTTTAAGAAACCCCCTCCCTAGAAAAAGTGTAAAATCCTGGCGAATCCTACATTATTTTGGCTGGAAAAAAAAAATATTGTTGGCGAATTGTTTTAATTTGAAAAGAAAAAATATTAATTTAATTGGTGATTTTTTTTAATTATATGAAAATTCTATAAAATCCTAGCAAATCTTTCATTGTTGAAGAAAATCGTGGATAGAAGTACACATACCTAGAAAGCATCATTTAATCATTATTGTTATATCGATCCTAACTAAATATCATACTTGAAGGTTTAAATCTCATAATTTTAAAATTACCTCTAAAACCTCAAATGACTTTTAATATTTTAGTAAGGTGTCCAAAGTTAATTTTATATCATCTGACATATAGTAAACCTATTTTTTTATAATTATTGGATGATCCTAAATCAATGGCATCAATCCTATTTTGGGCCAAACTTTTAAAGGACACTAGGTTCCAGAGAAAGTATCTGAAATAAAGACATGTCCATAATGAAATTTATTATGGGCCAAAGTTTGAAGGATAAAAAGTTCCATGAAAAGTCTCCAGAATAGAGACACATGTCAAATCTATGTACTTAACCATACTCTAACTTAAACTTTGACCAGATATTGGTGAGTATGACCATCGATTAAGACAAGTTTTGGAAATTGTAGGCGAAAATATTCAATTTATTGTGTGGAAAAATTAGATTCTATTGGCGAATTCATCGCTGAAATAAAAATAATTCCATATCACTACTGGCGATTGGCCTATGCATGGGACCCAATTTTTATAAAGCGCAGGCGACATGGCCACCTTGAAAGTCCAATTTTTTTCACCAAATTTTGGGTCCCCGACGTGTGAAATTTGCCAATTGGTGATAATTCACCACTAAAGTTATCCCTAGGTTAGATCTTGATCTAAATCTGCAAATTTAGGTCTTTGGTCGAGAGTTCCTTCATGTAAACCCTAGTTGGGTATTTTTTGTCAGGTGACAGTTTTTGATCTGACCTACAATTGAAGAGGGTTTGAAGATGGTTCTTGAGAGGTGAGATGCAGATTTATGATTGGTATATATGCTAAGATAAATTGCTTCTATGTTAGAAGTTGTTGAGACAGTCCAATGCCAAGGAAGACATCTTGAGAATGTTAGTGATGAAGAAGCTGAAGATGAACAAGGTGAAGCAAAACCTGCACATGTGATGGATCAAGGTGAAGAAAGACTTTTGAAGGCATTGACAGACTTAATGTCAATACTACACTTCAATCCTCCTGAATATAGTGGCAGGATGGATTCAAATGAGTTGATGGATTGGATAACCAAGATAGAGAAGTATTTTGAATATGAAAATGTTCCTAAGGAATAAAAGATGGTGAAATTGCAAGTACAAAGTTGAAAAGTCATGCATCCTTATGGTGGGGAGCATCTACAATTAGACAAAAAAAAGAAAGATAAAGACAAAATCAAGGTATGGAATAAGATGGTGAATAAGTTGAAAGGCAAGTTTCTACCTTATGATTATTAGATTAACCTAGTTAGGAGAATGTAAAGTTTGAGGCAGAAAAAATAGCTCGGTAAAAGACTATACTGAGGAATTCTATAGGCTAGACATCAGATCTTGACATATTGAGGATGAGGTGGAAATAATTGATAGATACCTGAATG
>BSBK01008484.1:342500-353958 GCA_027943335.1 Chamaecyparis obtusa | reverse complement strand
ATTTGATCATACAACTGAAGCTATAAACATTAACAAGAATTCATTTATGAGTTTTTTCTAATGGCTAGCCACCACTACAATAATTTATAAATGAGTTCTCAAAATCTATACTCAGCATATATACACCGATCATATAGAAATGAGTTGTCAAAACCTATACTCAGCATATATATACTGAGAATATAGATAGTGAATTATTTCTAATGGTTGGCCACCACTACAGTAATTTATAATGAATTGTCAAAATCTATGCCTTTACCCAAAATGAGCCTAAATATCTTCCACTTGAAAAGGTGGAATTGGAATTACATCTCCAATTCCTATTTTTTCAATCCTCATTTTGAAACCATTTCAGGTCCCCGTACAAACAAATTTAACATTTGGGGTCCGCATTTAAACAAATTTAAAACATTGACATCATTTCCCCCAACCATCGGAAAGCATTTGTGCGGGCAATGAACAACAACTTGTGGGTTTCCTCTGATGTTGTGTTATGTTGGAACGGTTGTGGTTTCCTAGGTGGAACGGTTCTATTGTTGTGTTGTGTTGGGTTTGTAGTATATACGCTCAATGTATATGCTCTAGTACATATGATGCACCTACTAGAGCATATATATTGAGTGTATATACTGAGCATATGTACTAGAGCATATATACTGGAGCATATCAAGGTGATCATTTAGAATGAGGATTCAAATTATAGTGAAAACCCAAATCCAAAAGAAGAAAATGGTGTGGGCAAATTAAAAAGAGGTTCCAATAAATATAAGCGTAAAGTTTCATTCAATTGTTTCAATTGTGCCAAGATTAGTCACGTCATGTCAAATTTCACCTTCAAAACAAATAGTAATGAGATGTCACAACATAAGAAGAATGGGCACTATGCTGAAAAATATGATTATTCATCAAATTAAAGTGATCTACACATATCATGAAGCAAAGATAAAAAGGCTTTACTCATGGTGATGGAAACCGTAGATATGGGTACAGAGGATGTGTCTGTCAGGGATGAAGAGGAGACTAAAATGAATATTTAAAAATATTGTCATACTCACAAATAGATCAAGAATCTAAAGAAAACAATTATGAAACAAGATATACACATTTCAGAAGAGATCGAAATCAAAGAAAAATCAGAGTTACAAATCATACACTTGAATTTGTAGTTGGAAGAAACAAAAAGAAGATATGATGTCATTGTAGAAAATCTAAAGACCGAAGAGAAAGACTTATAGCTGAAGTGGCATCTCTGAGAAAGGATTTGGAAAATGCCATAAATCAGAAAAATATATTATTTTTGCTATAGGTGTTGAGAGCTTGATAGGATTAGCATCCATTTTTCTTCAACGAATAGGAGATGACCTTGATCAAAGTCATCTCACTTAGATTCTGATACACATGCAATAAAAATATAGTTTAAGCAATATGCCTTATATTGATGAATACGACTACTTAAAAATGGGTGCCTTTAGCATGTTTTCAATAAAACTAAATTAAATGCCTTATTCCTTTTATTTAATGGAAGCAAGAAGATGAACAAGGTGATAACTCTCTCTCAATAGATACTGACCTTTCTAATGTTGTATACCATGCTAGTCTTGCAAGGTGGAAGGTATCTTTCAATCTTTTCATTCTATCTATTATCATTTTGTTAGGAGGTATTATATCAATTATTTTTTCATTAGGTACTTGTGAAGTAATCTTCTAGTTTCTAGTGATGTGATGTTATTTAACTATGTTGTGGGTGTGCTCCAATTAGGATTTGGCTAGAATTCATTAGTGTTCTATAATGGCAATTTTACAATTAAAAAAGTTGGGTCAATATCTTGCATGACAAAGAATTGTTCCCCATGAAAAGATTGTTCTAGCAGTATATCTCACTATCATGACACTATCCTGAGAACTCTTGGACACATTTCATTGAATGATACTTTGGTTTTCCTCTCTTATGGTTCACTATTATAACAAAAATGTCTTCTTTGTTTTTAAAGAACAGTAAGCAAGGAGGATGTAACTTAGTAACCCAACATCAATGGGAAGATAGCATAAGGAGTATCATCAAAAAAATAAATGAAAATATAAATAGAACAAATCAATGGTATACATCATCAGAATAGCCCTATTGCAATAGGAAATATAAATGGAATACACCAAGGAGTATCATCAAAAAATTGGACTGCAAGCTTCATTTGTTTGAAAGAATTTTCTATATGTGAACTATCAGAACATGTGATTTGAGCATCAACATTAGAATAGTATGATTGATCCTTGTCACTTAGTACTTCTTGGTGTATTCCATTTAAATTTCCTGATGCAACAGGGCTAACAAATTCAAGAGGCATAGACAATAACCAGCTAGGAATGAAGATACAAAAAAAAGAATAATAAAACCATCATGTATATCATTGTATCTACATTAAAGTACATGAACAAACAAAGAAAGGTCCCCTAAAACTACAACTATTGTCTACAACTATAGTCTTCACACATCTTACTTGCTATATCATCTCAAATCTTCCCCTAATCATCCCTATCATGCTGACTCAACCCATATGTCTCAAGTATTGATATATTTATCCCATCACGATCATCCTCATCTTTAATAGCCACTTCAGATGGAACATCATCCTCTATAGTAATAAATTTGTGTAGTATGCAATATATGCCAAAACAATATGTGTTTGTGCCATGATTGGATAAGACATTGCATGCCTCATGATAGGAAAATGTTGCTTCAAAATCCCAAATGTACACTCTATTGCATTTCTAAGCGAGGAGTGTCAGTGGTTAAACAACTCTTATGGAATATTTATAGGGTTTTCTCTTGAAAAATCCTTCAGGTGACCTAACATGTACACTGATAAGGAGTGATAAATCCTAGTACATTTGGATATCTAACATCGACTAAATAATATTTTCCTACATTAAAATGTATATTGTTAAAACGTAAAACATTTATTATTTTCTTCAGTAACATACAATGTGAAATGGCATACCAAGGGGAACTACAAGTAGATCTTCTCTACTAAGAGTTGAAGCTAGAACATGACTATCTATAGCAAAGCCTTCCCAATCAGTAAGAATGTATTGAAAATTATAATCAAATGAAAAGACAACCATAACATTTTGTGACAAGTTCCCTTTTCTATCATGATATTTACCATGTAAGTCGACATACACAGTGACTAGTATATGTGTTCCATCAATTTCTCCAACAGAATCCTATATAAATAAAAACTATAGTCAATGAACACGCAATAATAGGATTAACACTCATGCAAATAAATTTGTAGCGCAAGGGTATTTACCTTGAAGTACAAATCAAAATGGTCTGTCCCACTAATTTCAAGATGAGTGTTGGACCAGGTGGTATAAAATAATCTACATGGAGTGCTAAGACAACCATCAAGACCTTGTGGAAGTATCAACTTACTATCTCTCTTGAGTGGCCAAAGTTATGGGCAATCTTACGATTCTTCATATTGTGGCCAAGGGTGTGGAGGAACACCACTATTTTTTCTTATAACTTTATGCTTATTGTATCTCTAATGCTTCATGTTTGCCTTAGAAGATTGGCTAGCCGAAAGAAGGCTCGTGTACTTATGCAAATTTGGTCATGACAATTTACCTCATTGGAATGAGTAATGCATTTATAAAAACCAACTTCATCACTTTTTTCCTTACGCATTTGTCAGACCTACCTTCTTGTGCAAACATTGCTTTGGATACTGCAAGGACAACAAGAACAACTGGGAGAATACAAGTGGTTGTGTTCTTCCTAGATATGCATCCTTGAACATTTATATTGTTGGGAAGATCCATCAATGACCTGAAATGTGCGCGGTGATGAATATTTCAAATACAAAATTGCCACTCATAGGTAGCAAGAGTTCAAGACAATAAAAGAAATGCAACAACGTGATTTTGATCTATGTAATATGTATATTGCGTGTAGTTATTGATACTTTTTGTTTGTATATGTAATCATAGCTAGTTGTTGTTTATAGTTGTTGAATTTGTTAGCATTGTTGCATTAGGAAATCAGTCAAAGTGATATTGGTCAATAGTGATTTGGGCATATTGTCTAATCATAAATGGAGTAGATATAGTTTTTATATCATACTACTCTAGCTAGTAAAATTTATGTAAATTGCTCCCAACACCTACTTAGTGCTTGGCATCATATATACATGTGTTCATGAACAAGGTCATAAGCCAACCATTAACAATATATACCTATGAAGGAGATCATAATCCCACCATGTATATACTTAATGTGTTACATCTGATATGTCTTCTATGGTTGAGCTTAAAGTTGGACTTTGCAAAAGAAAATGTATTTGATATATTAGGTTCTTGATATGTAATCAACATTAGATATTGCCTCATTCTTTAATGATTATAACTTCATCCATATGAGAAAATAAGCCTATACATAACAAAACTACATAATGTTGATCATAATCAACATGATTAATAATAATGAAATTATATACATATATATGTGCATATATATGGTACTTATTACATAGCTATATATATATGTAATAAGTTCTTATTAATCATGTTAATTTCTATGTAATCATATCATGTATTTACCATTCCATGATGGAGAGATCAATCCATGTGATTGATTAAATCATTATAATCTTGAGAAGATTGTTAAAAAAAAATTCATGCGGACCCGAAATGGTTTCAAAATGGGGATTGAAAAAATGGGAGTTTGGAGATGAAATTCCAATTCCACCTTTTCAAGTGGAAGATATATATGATCATTTTGGGTAAATTATTGTAGTGGTGGGTAGCCATTAGAAACAACTCATATATAAATTCTTGTTAATGATTGTAGCTTCAGTCATATGATCAAATAAGCATATACATAACAAGACTACATATTGTTGATCATAATCAACATGATTAATAATAACGAAATTATATGTACATATATATGATACTTAAATATGCACACACACACACACATATATATATATATATGGAAGCGGTTCTTATTAATCATGTTGATTGCTATGTAATCATATTATGTATGTACCATTCCATGATAGAGAGATCAATCCATGTGACTAATTAAATCATTATAATCTTGAGAAGATTGATTACATTTAATGATCGGTTTATATGTAGATTGCACTCACCAAGGAGACATTATCACATCTATATATACTGAGCATATATACTAGAGCATATATACTGGAGCATATGCTCACTATATATGCTCCAGTATAAATGCTCTAGTATATATGCTCTAGTTATAGAACTTAAAATATCAAAGTCATCTTTGTTAGAACAAATGATTATGATTTACAAATGCTAAACCTAATGAACACTAGATATAAAACTAACAAATCCATTTTCCTTGGGTCAGACAATTGTAAAAAGGGGATAAATGCCTAGTTGGAATGATTTTATTGTTGTATCTAATGATGACAAGATCTTGATGCTTTAGAAATTTATTGTACTGATGTACTTTCAATTACTCTTTCATTGATTCATGGAGTGCATCATCCAAATCTCTTCCTATATTATTGATGGACTAGACAAAACAAGAACTATCACACCCAATCACTTAGTTTGAGAGTTCTGAAAAGTCTCGACATACTGATAATACATTAGATATCAAATTCTATTAAATACCCTTTCTTATTTCTTGTCGAGTGTCTTCATAGTTCTAGAAATGTATGTGTAATCCAATGGTAGCTTTATTATTAAGTCATCAATTTAAATGAATACAAAAAAATTGTCAGTGGTTGGGGACATGAATGATTCCATTAACTTAAAGATAAGGTTGAATCGAGAAGATACTCCTATGTCCCTAAGTCACCAAATGGAAGTCCCCTATTACAAGATTTTGAAAGCTTGATATTTCCTCACAAATACAGGGTAGTGGTTGCACTCCATATCATATATCATTATTTATTCAAATCATTCATCTACACTTGATGTTGACATGTCGCACAAATAGGAAACATGGAAACTTGGCAATTTCTTTAGTTCTAGTGTTCCCAAAAGGCCTGATATCACAAAGACTTTGAAAGTTTTCTAAACACACTTTTTTTTAACATGATCGAGCCTAAATAAATGTCGTGTCTTTGGTTAAATTTTAGTACCATGCTATCTAGTACTTTAAATTTTCAGTAAGTTAGGGATGCTAGGAAATTTGGAAGTGCTCGAATCTCTTGTCAAACCTGATGTTGAGTTCTTGAACTCAACTTTCCACCTGACAAAACTTAGAGTGTCATCTATGTGACATTAGATACATTTATGTTTCCATAGACAATGAATCCATTCTTCTAAACATGCGAGGACCAAGTCAAATATCATTAACATTCCCCTTCTTACCAGCTTAGGAGGCATTTTCATATGAGTTTTGTAGAACCCTAATTTGACCGTTTGTAGAACCCTAATTTTCTTTTGCAAAGTCCAAGTCTAAGCTTGACCATAATAGCAACTGTAGCAGAGAAAGAAACCAATGGAGGAAAAAGCACAAAGAACATACACGTCCCTTTGTTGTGAAAACCCAACACAACACAATAGCAAAATCATTCTAGCCAGGAAACCCACAACTGCTCCAACACAATAGCACAACTATTCCAACCATGATACCCACAACTGTTCTAACTCAACAAAATAGTACAACCATTTGAACACAACACAATAGCAGAGGAAAGCCACAACCTATTGTTCATCGCTCGTACAAATGCTTTCCAAAGGTTGGGGAAAATGATGCGAATTTTTTTAATTTATTTGCATGTGAACCCCAAATATTAAATTTTTTTGCACGTAGACCCAAAATGGTTTCAAAATGGGGATTGAAAAAATGGGAATTCGGCCCTCAAATTCCAATTCCACCTTTTCAAGTCAAAAATGTATTTGTTGATGCTAGGTCAAAATGAGCATCTACATCTCCCTCTTCCAATTTTATTTTGCACTGCCAAACTAAGGATTTGATAGATTCAAAATTAGTTTATGTTGATTCCAGGTCAATTCCCACAACCAAAAAAGGCCTAAGGGCTCATTTGTTTGTTTAAATTATACTAGAATTGGGATTGTCAAATCCTGGAGTTGACATTTTTTATGTTTGTGTTCAAAACATGAAACTAGAATAGGGATTTGTTAATTCCTATTTACCCCCAAAACTAGCATTTGAATCTTCTATCTAAATAGGTGGAATTGGAAAATCAATTCCAATTCCACTTAAATGGGAATTGGGGGTAAAATTTTGTAATCCATATGCAAACAACATTCTCCATCTTCTCATTATGAATTCTAGGTGAACCAAATAGTTCTAGCCATATTCCAAAAACTATTTTCTGGATTTAAAACTTCCAGAATTGTCAAATACTGGAATTTGACAATTCCAACATTATTTAATTCCAACAACCAAACAGACCAAATGAAGTAATATAGAATCCAAAGATCTCAATTGTCTCCTAACAGATTATGGCTCCAATCAAGGATCCTTTTGTCATAATAATGCATTTCAGGCCAAAATTGTTGCCTTGTATAATCATGCATCAATAGCACTTCTTATAGAGTAACCAAATTGGCCCTCTGATATATGTCAGTGTGCAAGCACATCTTTCTGCATTCCTTGTCGCAATCTCTAGAAGGATCAAATCACTTGTAATATGAATTTATTCTTAGAAAGTTACCTTTCTCTCAGACATTGGATACTTCCATAGCTCAGATACTATAAAAAATAAAACAAGCAATAATTCCCTTAGTCATCTCCAACTCATTTATGTAATCAGCTTTCCTTTTCCTTTTAAATTTATGGTATTACCTAATCTAATTTGAACAGGAAAACATATAAGATTTCCAGCATAACCAAATCAACCTTTCAGCCCTAGAAAACAAGTTTAGAGCAACAACATCATAAAAAAATCCAGAATTTTTCACTATATAAAAGAAAAAAGATGCCTCCTTTCAACTTCTGATCAGATTTTCCAACTACTAGATTTTCAAATAAGCTTAACACTTCAAAGATATAACACAATAAAAATTTCAAAGAAGATCCACAAAGAAAAACTCTTGTGCTAGAAAATATATTATTGTTCCTTTATTTTAAAAAATCAAAATTAACACAATTTAGAGTTAAATACAAAACTTTTGCTTCCTAAAACAATATGAACTTACCAAAATATTGACAACAGGTAACAAATAAATCAATCATGAATAACTAATTATAGAAGAACCAACCGCATGGAAATTTTTACCTTGCAGAACAAAATAACAACTCAAAATCCAATGTTATACGACTAAAAAATCCTTCTGTTAGTGTTAGAAATTCAACAAGTAATTATTCTAAAAAGATCATGTTCATGCTTTGATAGGGTTAAGTCGCAAGATAAATCTATTTCAATTTGTGATTCGAAATGAAAAAATAAAATAAAAATCATTAAGTTGAAAGCATAAAATATCTTATCATACAGAACCAGATTATAGCCACATCTTTTCGGTGATTTCTTGTACCAAATCCATTCCAGAAATGAGAAAACACTATGATAGAATATACTAAAAAATACTTGTGGTTTCCAAGAAAAAATAGGGAAAAGAATGAAAAAAATGGTAACTTGCCAAAACAACAGAAAAGAAAGCCAAAGTGGTTTTCATAGCCGGAAAACTAAAACCACAGCAAAGAGGCTAACAGTTTTCTGGAAAAAAAATACATTTTTAAAGAGAAAAGCTCCCACAAATAGCCTATCAGCTAAATTAAATTAATAATTTTTAGCCTTTTTAAAATTAATTTAGGAACAAGTGATAGATACTATATATAATTTAAATAAATTATAGGTAGGTGGGATGATGGAGAAAAAAAAAGGTAAATTTGGTCAAATGAAGTCTTATTTTCGTAAGGACATTTTGGAACAAGAGGATGATAAAAGTAGCATCTTTCTCAATGTTCTCCTTTTAAAAAAAAATGATAAAATATGTTTGGCTCTCTCCCAAAATTAGCACTATATAGGAAGATATTTTAGCAAAAGAGAATGATATCATTAGAAATTATCTTAGATAATTTATAAGTGATAAGAAAATAAGAATGAATGTACAAGGTAGGACAAGACCATGCAAGTTTAGACATTGCTAATTTGGACTCCAACACTAACATTTTATCCTCTTGTCCAAAATTATGAGTGATCCCCTTGAATCTTTATCCACAAAGCTTCATAGTTTCCTATTTTTATCATCCTTCTATCTTCCTCAAGGTACTTTTGTATCTATTTCTCATTGTAATGACTAAGGCCATCTAGGAATTACCACAATTAAAGGCAATGGTTGGAACTACTGAAGGTTGTTTCCCTTTCCAAAAGTATCCAAGCATTCATGAAATTGGATTGTATGGCTTGAGCCTCTATAGTCCCCTTTCAAGAGCTAGGATGTGTTTACTCAACTCAACTAGTGATCTATTTAAAGATCATAAGTAAGTTTTTGAAATGAGAACTTAGTCCTTGAGGGTCACCTAAGTTTCATTTCCTTGGAAATGAGCTTACCACCTTTGGATAGCTTGGACATGAAGAGTCCCAAAAAGGTTAGTTATCCAAGGGAAACCAGATTTATCTAGAAAGGCGTGGTTGGTCACCTATATAATTTGGTATACATGGGCATTTCTCATTTGTTTGATTTCACTTCCCCTTCATTATGTGGTATATATATTCACATATTAATACCCCAAACTATGTGTAAGTACCTCCACATCCCATATTGCCTCTCTAAACATGGCTTTGGAGTAACTAAAACATCCATACCATTGTAAAGTAGTGGAAAAAGGTAACATATACTATTGAACATATAATCTACCCATGAAGAAAAAAGCTTCAATTGAAGTTTAGTAATAATTACATGATATTGTTCTTCGAGTGTGAACTAATTTAATATGAATGGATAATATTTTGGAATCTTCATCTATCAGGAAAGATTTTCCTTTGATTCATTAAAAATAAAATGTACTTTTAGCAAACACTTTCTTCAAGTAACCCATGTGAATATAATGAATTTCTCAAGTCTTTTCCAACAAATTTCTTCTAGTCTTAAGGAATGTTGCATAGAAGTTCTTAAATTAGTCTATTCCTATCATTCAAGTGTGTGACTACTCAAATGAAATCATATTTACAAATGCCTTCCGACATACCTAATCACATTTATTTAATGTGTATATCTAACTTATTGAAAATTGGGGTGTTTCACAAGAGGATACATGTCACATAAAATTAATCTAAAAGAACATGATTATAATAAGAGGGGAAGTGTATTAGTATAATGTGATATTTTACTTTTTTAAAATTTAAACAACCTTATCAATAACAACCACACAAGATCTCATAATTATGCAACACAAAAGGAACATAAGAAGAACATATGATTTACATGGAAACCCTTACAAAGGAAAACCACAACAAAATATTGCTTGACACCAACCTACATGAGACACCAATCCCTTCTTATATTATTTGTAAGTACAAACCTACTAGAAACATTAATACCCATCATGAGCACCAACTTAATAAAAGACACCAAAATCTTCTTTTAGGAAGCACCAAATTCCAAATGTGTAAGTTCCACCTTTATGATGTCACTTCTTCAACAATTGATGTATATTTGATTTGCCTCCACAAAATATTCTTGCTCTTTAAATTATGCTCACAAAATTACTATAATTTATGTACATAAGTCTTCTTCATGTCTACTTATGATTCTTATTTAGATAAGATCCAATATGGTTCATAAGTTTGCTAAAAAAAATCCTAAAAAATCTACTAAAAATGCTTTATAAATCTTCCTTAAATCTACTTCAAATCCACTCACAAATATGCTCATAAGCTCTCATTAAAATTTGCCTTCAGTTGCTTAAAAAATATACTATAGATCTATCATGAAGGTCTACTCTAATATTCTTAAAGGTCTGTTATAATATGCTCCAAATACCTACTTTAATATGTCTCAAGGATCTACTCATAAACTTCCTTAAGATCTACTCATAGACCTCTTTTTTATCTGCTTTTAAAGTCTTATATACATATATGTATGTATGCACATCTGTAGGTATATATATATGTATGTATGCATGTATATATATGTGTATGTACATACATGTATATGTATGTATGCACGTATGTATGTATGTATATGCATATATATACACATGTATGTACATGTATATAGACACACACACACACACACACATATATACACGTATATACATATATGAAAATATATATATATATATATATATATATATATATATATATATATATATATATATATATATATATATATATATATATATATATATATATATATATATACATACATATATAGATATGGATACATATATGCATATGGACATATACATATATAGATATATAGATACATATGTGTATACATATACATATACATATATAGATAGATATAGATAGATGTATACATATATATTGTGTATGTA